>JAITYT010001658.1:341895-361038 GCA_025433975.1 Liostenogaster flavolineata
AACGAGGAAGAGAGAACGAAAAAAAAGAAACCAAGACACGAAACGTTCTTACAAGGGACTAAGTGACAAAGTAACGTGGACAATTCGAAAAGATCCTTGCAGAGCAATATGCACCATTGACGATCAGATCGGCCGAAAGTTCGTGCCTTCCGGCAAGGTTTTCCGCGATACACGTGTATGTCCCTGCGTGAGCTGCTTGGACCGAGCCTATGCTCAGTATGGCGCCCCTGCCGCCAAGATCCACGATCGAGATTCCAGAGTGCGGCGAGATACCGTGACCGTTTAAGGTCCAACGTAGCTTCAAGGGTTGATCGCCCTCGACGACTGCGCAGGGTACAGTTACTACTTGACCGGAGTTAAGCGGTTTCTCGCCGAACGAGAATGGCAACAATTGTGGAATTACTGGAAAGACAAAAGAAATTGCGAAAGGAAAGAAAAGTCTTTCAATCGATGGTGAAACTTCCAGATGTTCGAATCGAGTCGAAAATAATCAGGAAAAGAAAAAATAATTTCCTCCATCAGCGAGAGCACGATCGACTCTCGCCGCGATTCCTCGTCGTTACACCTTCTTCCTTTTGGTCCTCTTGTCGTCCGTAGGATACGCATTATTCCACAGCTCGACGGATCTTTCGTTCGTCTTCGACTAGCTCTGCCTAGAAACGAACTGCTTCGAATTGGAAGTATCACGACGAACCGCAGAAATAAGGTGGAAGATAAAGAACTTCGACAATGATCGAAAAGACTATCAACCGAACCGAAGGAATTAATTGATTGAAAAGGAATCGAACGCGGCGCGACGACTTTGGACCACCCGTCTCGCAGGACGATGGAAAGCGTTTGGAGAACGACAGGAACGGAAGAGTTGGAAAGATCAAGATCTTCGAGAGGTGTACCGTTTACGTCCAATTTGGCGGAGTGGGATGTTGATCCAGCGACGTTCGAAGCGACACAGGTGTATTCTCCGGCGTGTCTCGCCGCCACTGACTCGATGGACAGTTGCTTCACGCGTTTCCCGGTATCCGACACAACCACGTCCATTCGATCAGACTTTATCGAAGCACCGTTGAAAGTCCAGACGATCTCCAAAGGGGAGTCGCCCTTCGTCACTACGCACTGCACCGACACCAAGTCGCCGGCGTTTACGGGCTCCTCGCCGAACGTGATAGGCGCTATCTGCGGCGCGACTGCGACACGAATAAGGCGTCAAGGTCGAGGCTTGCGAATTTTTGTCCGTAGATACTCGATGACGATGACGAGACGATGACGACGATTGTCACGAAGAGAAACCGTCAAAGGAACCAAAGAAAACATACGTACGGACGACGATGACAACAATTATGGTGGATATTAAAGCGTCCAGAAATTAACTGTTCTTTTTTTGTGAAAAATGTTTTGTGCTTCCGTGTGATCTCTCCTTGCGCGATACGGTTTTTGAGTTAATAATGTTGGGTGCTGGTGTTGAGCTTTGTAAGTATCGCCCCAGTTGCGGTGGTATTCGAGTGTGAATGATTTATCGAGTAATTTATCGTATATCGCTACTATTTGTATTAAAATTGAATTTTGGGTCGATGTCTGTGTTTTATCTCGAATAAATAAAAATTCTGGGTAGCCTGATTTTTCTTCATTATCTTTTATTCGAATACTTGTTGGTGTCGTGTTGTGTTTATGATACGTGCAACGCAATTTGTTTAAATTTGTTGGTTGTGTGGAAAATGTAAAACATCGGACATTGTAAATTAAAGTTAAAATTGAAGTTAAATTAAACTTCGGCCAACAAACAAAATCATTAGTCTAAGTTCCTCGTGATTTACGTTGTATTTCGCGCGCAAGTGGTTCGAGTCAACGATTCGATTGGAAAGTAGAAAGAATAAATAATAATTCCTTATCGCGAGTATTCCTAATTTTGTCTCTTTTTTACGCGTTCTCCCCGCGAGAAAACGTCTTCCGAGTTCTTTCATAGGAACTAAGTTGGATTTAGGATTAAGAAAGGGATAATCGATGATATCGAGAGCGATAAATTCGTGCGCCGTGCTAATTTCATCCATCGAGTTCCAAGCTATCAAAACCTCGCGTGGAGCCAACGTTACCATCACCAAACTCGTTTCGATCAATTTCCGTAAATATCGCGAATGACTCGAGACAAATCTCAAAGCCTCTAACGACATCGCAGAGATACCTTCGTCATGATCGATAACTTCAATGTAAAAATCCTGATCCAAGAAAAATCATCGGAATCAAAATCGAACATAGGGGAAAAAGAGTTATTGAACTTCCTGTATCTCACGAAGATGTCGGAACTCGACGGATGGAAACGTGAGGTCTACGAGAAGGAAAGAGTACCGTTGACCGAGAGCATTGCCGAACGTGTCACGGATCCAACCAAGTTGCTCGCGACGCAGCTGTATTCGCCAGCGTGATGCGCGGTCACCGAGTCGATCGTCAGGACCGACGTTTTTCTTCCTGTTTTCGTTATCGTGACATCCGGATGCGTGCGAGCAGTTATCGGCTCGCCGTTCAAATGCCACTGTATCTCGATGGGTGAGTCGCCCTTCACGATACTACATATCGCAGAGACCTGCTCGCCCCAATTCGCCGGCTCGTCCCCAATAGAGAACGGCGCAATCTGCGGCGCGACTAGAACAATATCATCGTCGACTCGTCAGCGTTCGCGTCCACCGATTCTGCGTGTCCTTCTTCCATGAAGTCGGCGTCCGTCGCGAAATACCCCGGGATCGAATTGGGTTAGGTCAATTTCGGAACAGGATGAGGCACGATAGGCTGACCTTAAGGAAAGTCGACAAAGACGGTAATTCGTAACATGGAGATTTCTATCTAATTGAAATTTTTCACGAACTAAGGAAGAATTTACTAGAATTTTATTAGACATATTTTTGGCGATACCGAACTGATTTCCTTCGATTTCTGTATTACATATCATTTTACGTATCGCTAAGAATCTTACTAATTTATTAAGTAAATTTATTAATAAATTATTAGCAAATTTTATTTTACTAAGAATGATAAAGAATACTAGGTATGGTTCCTTATTGACCTACACGTATTCTATCGCTATGAGAAAACTTGGCAAACTAAATTTTTGTCCAAGTCGACCTTTCCTTCTAGTCACTTTTCTGATTCGTTAAACATCCCGAGAAAATGAGAGGCTCGATCATATTCGAGAAGAGCGGAATAATAGGTTCGATATAGGAAATATAAGGGAGAATAAATAATAAAAAGGATGGAAGAGCAAGAGAAGAATGACTTGCAATCGCGTCACATTTGGCCACACTAGAGGAGTGATGCACGTTGGTGCATCGTTTCTGTACCATTCACGGCCAGAATTGCCGAGTAGCTTGTCGCTCCGGCTGCGTTCGATGCGGTACAAGTGTATTCCCCGGCGTGTCTTGCGCTCACGGCCTCGATCGTCATCAGGCTGACCCGTTTTCCAGTGCTCGATATCGTTATGTCTCCATGATTGTCAATGGGCTCCCCGTTGAGAGCCCACGAAACGTCTATGGGCAAGTCGCCCTTCACGATCGTGCAAACAGCGGAAACAGCCTCTCCCCAATTGGCAGGTTCGTCACCGATAATAAACGGCGCAATCTGCGGCGCGACTGAAATCGTCATTTGGAAAAGAATCGATTAAAATTCACCTGCGATCGACCAGAAGACGAAAAGCATGTCCTTGCATCAGCAAGGACAAGGTTGGAGAACCTGAAATACGAATACCATCCGATTCCCCTCTTTCTTCTCTATCACAGATGCATCGTCGAACGAATGGAATCGCTGCTTCTTCTTCCCTTGGGAAATACTACTATTTGCAAATGGTCTCGCATTTTTTGGGAACCATCAATTTGACGCACGTTTGATCAATGTATTCACCAATATTCAATTCCAATTAGACTTAACGAAAGCCGTCGGGTCGGTCAAAAGACTCGTAACGTTTTCAGACTTTACGGTATGTTAGAACCTCCATTATCTAAACTGACGATGAGATCAGGAGATAGACTTGTACGTGAAAAAAAATGTTCGAACAAAGAGGCATAAATATTCGAAGAATATAATACCGTAAAAGGAAATAGAACGTTCGAAGAAAAAGACGTTGGGACAATGAAGGTTCTACAACAGTAAAGACGAAAGATTTCACGGTTTATTCCCAAAGTAGCTTCGTCGATACATTTTAACGTGGAACCTTCGTAGCAGTTCGAATTTAAGGAACTACACTACGCGAGTTTGACGATCACGAAATTGCGATACAGGATCAGATAAATTCAAGCATTCGGTCTATAACTTTGATGAGGCACGAATTCGCAGAGAGATTCTCGACGTGTCCACGGCGATAGGAGAGGATCTGAACGGAGGAAGGAGACATCGAAGGATGCACGGAACGCGTAGTGGAAAGGATCGAAAGTCGATAGATAAAAAAAATAAAGAAAAAGGAAGGAAAAAACTGAGGAGAGAGAGAGAGAGACAGAGAGACGTGCCGCACACATGCAGGCGCATTACCGTTCACGGCTAAAGTCGCCGTGTGGCTCGAGGCACCGGCATTGTTCGACGCGGTGCAAGTGTATTCCCCCGAATGTCTGGCGGCAACGGCATCGATCGCCAATACGCTCAGACGTTTGCTCTTGGTGATAGTGAACTGATCCGTGTGCTCGACGGTGATCGGCACGCCGTTGAACGCCCAAGAAATGTCCATGGGGAAGTCGCCCTTCAAGATCGAGCAGGTAGCCGAGATGGCCTCGCCCGAGTTCACCGGCTCGTCGCCGAACGTGAATGGGAAGATCTGCGGAGCAACTGGGAAACGCGTGCCCCTCCTCGTTAATACGATGGAATTCGAACGATTTGGACCGGTAGGACAGAGCAGTTGCTCTTCGATCGGCGTACGGGTTAAGGGACAATCGTGGTCGAGTCAACAACTTACTTTGACGATCGTTGTTTTACAGATGGCAGTGGGGCTTAGGGTTAGAAAAACGCACTGCGGTTGACGCGGTCGATCATCGAAAGATTAGCTAGATAGAGAGATTTAGAAAAAGATTGACCGAGGATCGTCGGGTGTGCGGAGTCGATTGCTGTCGGTAGCTGCGGTTGCAGGAAATTCGCGATGAGGTAGGCGGGTGCCGTGCCAACGTTCGCAACGACGTGCATGCGTGCTTTTAAAAGTATACTAGGTATTAGGTACCGTTAACGGCTAATACGGTCGAGTGACTGGCGTTACCAGCCCTGTTCGTGGCGACGCAAGTATATTCTCCCGCATGACTCGCTACCACGGATTCAATGCTGAGTGCGCTCATGTGTTTATTGATCTTCGTTATCGTGATATCTGAATTTTCGGAACCTATCGTCTTTCCATTGAACATCCAAATGATATCTACCGGGAAATCACCCTTCATGATGGAACAGGTTGCCGAGACCATGTCACCCCAATTTGCTGGCCCGTCACTGATTGAGAACGGTCCTATATGGGGCATCACTAAAACGATAACGTTATCTTTTCAGTACTCCTAAAATGGAATACCGCCGAGTGCGCATGTCCAGATCGATTCCTTACGCAAGGATTTGCGTAAGAATTCATTCGAATCCTTCCCTCCTTATCCTCTATCCAAAGTCTATAATAGCGCGATACCGACGAAACACGAACAAAAAGAATCGATAAATAAAGAATTCGATTAACCGTCGCGGATTACGTCGGTCGAGCGTCGTGTTTGTCGTAAAGCCAGCGATGTCGGTCGTGCTCCTTTCCTTGGAAGCAGGTATAGGATCGGTGGAAAGCAACGGAGAGATGCTAAATGAAAGAACCAGGCTAGGTGGCACTAGAAGAACGAATAGATCGAAGGTGCAATGACGAGACGTGTCATGTACCATTCACGGCCAAGGATGCCGTGTAACTCGTCCCACCGGCTGCGTTACTGGCTGTGCAGGTGTACTCCCCAACGTGCCTTGCAGTGACACCGTCTATCGTCAGCAGGCTGACGCGTTTGCTGGTATTAACTATCGATACGTCGGAATGATCGCGGGAGATTGGCTCGCCGTTGAGGGCCCATTCGATTTGCAGCGGATGATCGCCCTTCAACACCGTGCAAGTCGCCGTAACGGTGTCTCCCCAGTTAGCAGGCTCCTCACCCATGTCGAACGGAACTATCTGCGGCGCGACTAAAACGAAATTCGCGATATAATAGGGTTTCGATCGATCTGATTCGCTCCAACGTCTTCGAACCCCTTCTTCGCGACTTCGAAATCACTCCGACGATAGAACACCAATGGCGAGGCCACGAGGATCGAAGGAGAACCGAGCGACGTTTTCCGAGACGACAGAAGCGAGGAGTGAGATTCGGATCAGGGGAACTTTATTTCGCGACAACGACTAAGAAAATTATAGGAATGGAGAAAAGGTCGACTTTGTCGAATATTCTTTGGTACATGCGTGTTAGGTGATGAAAGAGGAACGATGGATAGAAAAGAAGGCGATGAGGATTAAGAGAAGGAAGAGTAGAAAATGCGATCCGTGCCAATGACGTTGCCGTACCATTAACGGCCAACGACGCGGTGTAACTTGTGCCACCAGCGATGTTGCTGGCCACGCAGGTATATTCCCCGGCATGACTCGCCGTGACAGCGTCGATCGTGAGCAGGCTGACTCGTTTACTGGTGACGATCGTTATATCGGGATAATCGTGCGCAATTGGTTTTCCATTGAGCGCCCATTCGATCTGAATCGGTTGGTCGCCTTGTAATATCGTGCACGTGGCAGTCACCGTTTGTCCCCAATTCGCTGGTTTCTCGCTAAGCACGAAAGGTGCTATTTCCGGGGCAACTGTCACGAACAAAATGGGCAAACCATCGATTTTTATCGGTACTAGTAATCGTGTCTCTAGACCGCGTATGTTTTCTCGGAACCTCGTTTCTCACGTTCATCGTCGATTTCGTTTATTATTCGATATAAATCGTCGCAGCCATCATCATCTTCGTCGTGTCCAGTATCTATCTCGTTTCGTCTGTCCTTCCTTAACACCTACAGGAATATCCTTAAACATTCATACGTTAGCTTCGCTCCGATCGATAGTTCGGCTTATCGTCTAAGCGTGAAAGGAGCCTCGGATACACGCTATTTTCGGAGCAGTCGTCACGAACGGAGGACCAAACTTTCAGTTTCACCTTTATCGATCGCGCCCGTCCTTTCATTCAGAAGTTATATCATTCAAGTTCCCGTTAGATTATCTAGAAAAGGCCTAAATCTGATTACCGCGGTCCTATCCTCGTATACGCACGTAATGAGGAAATTAAGAACGCGCCGCGCTGTCACTTGAGGTCAGGATAGTGTCCGTTAAGGATAGAGGAAGAGCGTGAACGAAAGGAGAAAGTAATGACGGCGAGGAAAGTTCATTCGCAAAACGCAAGTATACCGTTTACGGCGATAATGGAGGAATGGCTCGTTGCTCCTGCTTTATTCGATGCCGAACACGTGTATTCCCCTGCGTGTCTAGCGGCAACCGATTCGATGCTGAGAATGCTATTCTTTCGCGTGGTCGCTAAAATATTGATGTCTGAGCGATCTTGACCGATTGGCTCGCCATTGAGCGCCCAGGTGATCTCGATGGGTAAGTCGCCCTTCAGAATAGCGCATATCACGGATATCGAATCGCCCCAATTCGCTGGTCCCTCGGCTATATCGAATGGCGCGATCTGCGGTGCGACTGTAACCAGCATCACGTTGATTGAGTCTCCTTTTCTTCGTTTTCTCTCTATCGTGCGTCGTATTGCGATATAACGATGCTTAAATCGACTTAGGAACGACGATTCGAGATTCGAAAGAGAAGGTAAGATCGAAGGCCGTCTAAAGTGATGTCGGAAATTGACGCAACCATGCGCATGAACATTGCATCGCATCTATCGAGAATCGTTTCAAGCTGGAAATATTGAAATTCCATAAAACACGCTGTTCGATTCCAATGACGATACTTGAAATTGTTTAGGTGTCGCGACTTTGTTGCTCGAGCTGCCGTGTCGCGACGAATGCAAGCGAGAAATCGTGAAGGTGAAAACGCGAGGCTACCGTGAGACGAGAAGGAAACGTTAGAGAAGAAGGGACACATTAGGGTCGTCGTCGGGAAGATATCGGATGGTTTCTTCCGTGCACACTGTTAACGGATACCATTCACTGTCAGTTCCGCGGAATAACTCGTCCCTCCGGCTGCGTTCGATGCGACGCACGTATAAGTCCCCGCGTGGCTCGGACTCGCCGAATCGATCGACAGCAGACTGTTCCTCTTCGTCGTGGTTATCGATATACGTTGTTGGTTCTCCTCGACCGGCATGCCGTTCAACGCCCAGCCGATCTCGAGCGGTGAGTCGCCGCTGACCACGGTGCATACTGCCGTCACCGACTCGCCCCAATTCACAGTTTTGTCGGACATTTCGAAGGGAGCGATCCTCGGCGGCACTGTCAACGATCTTTTTCATCAATGATCCCGGACTTGCTACAATAGCGTTTGGGAATGGGAGAGAAAACTCGCAGAACTAAAACGGCGAATACTTGGACACGTAACAACATCTACTGCTCACTGCCTGTTAGCTAAAAATGTTTAAAAATCCAGGCTTATAAAATAACGCTCTATTTCGCAGAGGACTTCGTCACCTGAGATCGCTAGCTCGAATACAAAAAAAAAGCATCCGCATTGATTGGAAGAAAGTGACGAAACTATCTCCTAAGGTGTTCCTCGATTTCATCGTCGAGAAAGACTGTCGATTAAGCTGAACCTCGTGTTCGAGAAAAGGCGCGTGCACGCGTGGAAAAATGGGAAACGTGAGAAATCGCGTAACCCCCGTTTTAACGTACGACCGACCAACCACCAAAACGACTCCAAATGCCGCCACCAAGGTCGAAAATTTAGGCGTTCGAGCGTACCGTTGACGGAAAGAATGGATGTATGAGCGGCGGTTCCGGCTGCGTTGCTCGCGGTGCACGTGTATTCGCCAGCGTGCCTCGCGGCTACCGAATCTATCGTCAACGTGCTGGCCCGCTTGCTGCTCCTGCTTACGACAATGTCCTGACGATCGTAATCACGATCATCGCGAGAAGCTGCGCCGTCCATGGCGATCGGTCGACCGTTCAGTGACCATATGATGTCGACTGGTAGATCGCCCTTTATCACGGCGCACTGAACGGTCGCCATTTCGCCCGCGTTTGCGGCCTCGTCGCCGAACGTGAACGGCGAAATCTGCGGCGTAACTGGAAGTTCACAGGACCAGCGTCCAGCTTGCTTGATACAACTATGCCTAGAAATTCTAGTACTAATACTACTGCTACTACTAATATCGCTGTTCTTGCTGTTCTGCTGCTGCTGCTAATGGTGATAATGACGATGACGATGACGATGACAATGCCGATGATGACGATGACAATGTCGTCGTTGCTGCCGCCGCTGAGACGCGCGTGGGAAGCTAGCGGAGACGAACGTCTAAACGAGACTCATACGACATGGAGTGAGTGATTTCGAACGACTTAACCGTTACGTGATCAGAATGTGAAAGATAGCTTCGAAAAATGCGATACCAAAAGGACTGTAACATTTTATCGGTTACCCGCGTACCGACGTAGTCATTTAACGGTTAACATCGATCCAAATAACCCAAGTCGGCTCCGCGTAGCTCGAAACGACTCCGAACGGCTAGAGAGGTTAGGAATTATGCGATCGTTGGGTCGGTTCATGTAACGTCATAAAATTTGTCGCGTAAGGGATATCAAGAAGGAATAATCAGGATCGACGTTGGGTCGTGAACGACAGTGGACTTTGGAATATTACTCTGAACAATTATAATATGTAGGTACGTATGGCGACAAGCGGTACGAAGAAAGTAAAAAAGAGAAACACGGGCCATCGTTTGCCTCACCGTCTACGATGAACCGTGTTATTTTCTTTTACCTGCCGTCGTCTCGCACGGATAGCTCTTTCTCTCTCCCTCCCACCCACCACCCACCCTTTATCACTTTCTCCATTTTCTTTCTTTCGACGTCCTTCGCTCGTAAGAACGACACGTTTTACATTCGATCACCGCCACGACGACGGCAGCAGCGTGCGCTCAGACCTTCAGCAAACGTTACTCTATGTTCAAATACATGTAAATATGCTGTATAGATATAGATATAGATTACTGCGTAATACAAGAAGTCAGAAGAGGATAGATAATGAAGATAGGTGTGTAGGTTGTAACGTAATACGGCGGAGCAGCAAATCTTTATAAATGCGAGCGCGATTGGCATGTTGTTGGGTGCTGGGTGTACCGTTGACCGATAATACGGCGATGTGGCTGTCGTAGCCGGCGGTGTTCGTAGCGATGCACTTGTATCTTCCGGCGTGCCTCGCCGCGACGCTGTCGATGCTCAAGAAGCTGACCCTCTTATTCGTCACGATATTAACGTCCCGCCGACTAGATTCTATCGGGACTTCGTCGAACGTCCACGTCAATTTCACCGGGAAGTCGCCCTTGACGATCGTGCAACCGACGGACAGCATCTCGCCGGAGTTGAGAGGTTCGTCGCCAAAGGAAAACTGGAGAATCTGCGGCGCGACTGAGTGACCGACGACGACGACGACGACGAGAATAATGATGATGACGACGACGACGATGACGATGATGATGATGACACCACGACCACGTACGAAGGAAGATTTAGACGTGAGAGAATGTGCGACATTGCGACAGTCGTTCGTAAATGTTTTAAACCGTTTACTGGATTCTATCGCGTTCGTTAACGCACCCACCCGGATCAGCTCGATACATCGTTCGCATCGTCGTCGCGTCTTTAAAAATCTCCATGCCTGCGAGAAGTTTGCGTTCTTTTCAGATTCTCTCGGTACGCTGGTTGAGTAGTCGAATAGTCGTCGAAAGCAAGTAAACTTCGATGTGGCATTAACAATGTATGCGAATAATGAAAAAAAAATTGGAACGGGATGGAAACGGGAGGCACGAAAACAACCAAGCGAAATGAAAAAAGCGTGGGAGGATTTTAATCGGTCGATGGTTACGACGAGAGAGCAAAAGGGATGAAATTAAAGAAGGCGCGAGGTGAAAGAGGCAATAAGAAGGAAACGAGGTAGCAGCGTGGGGATTCATGGAGGACGCGGAGAAGGATGATAATTTCGAGACGATCGTTGGTTAGAAAACGCGAAAACCAATTCGAACGACGACGTTTTGTCGATCTGGATATCGAACGAGAGTTAATGGACGCGAAAGAGAGCGGGGGAGAGTGTTGATGTGGAGAGGATCGTTAGGCATCATGTAAAACTAATTTTTGAGACCATAGACGTCGATAATACGAGAAAAGACGTGTACAACTAAAGGTGTTAGCTATGATTGCGTATGTAAGATGTTAGTAGCTGTGTTAGTCGTGTTATGTCTGATGTTTTCTCTGCTTTCGTGATGGGGAAAAAAGAAAAAGAAAGACACGTAAGTACCGTTGACGGCCAGCTGAGTCGAATGCGAGGTTGCGCCGGCGCGATTCGACGCGGTACAGGTGTACTCTCCTGCGTGCCTAGCCGCGACCGATTCGATGGTCAATACGCTATTTTTCTTGTTTGTGCTCGCTATAACCACGTCCGATCCGCGGTTGCTATCGATCGGTGTCCCATCGAAAGCCCAGGATATCTCGAGCGGTTGATCGCCTTTCGTTACGGAGCAGGTGACCGACACGAGTTCGCCCCAATTCGGGGTTTCATCGCCGAAATCGAAGGGCAATATTTGCGGTGCAACTGGAAAGATGCGTTATAAGGAGAACTGTCGAGTTACTAAGCACGAGACACGCGTCTTCTTGCGTGTCGAGGTCTGCCGATGCTACTCTATCGAGCGTGGTAGACGATTTCGCGCTACCGTTTAATGATTTGGTATGGCGGTGGATGATAAGACAATCGAAAGAAAAAGATGCGTCGAAAGATGATCAACGATAGAAAAGATCAAGGAGAGAATTGGAGGAAAGTATGGAGATTTGACGTTATAACTTTGATACCAGCTGACGAAAAGATCACAAATTTCTATGAAGAGGAAATGTATACGTTGAAGGAAAACAAACGATGTACGAAAGTAACGTGTAGGAGTTCTATAAATTCGCGTAACTGCGCTGGATCACCAGAGAAAGATGAAAGTACGGATATTAAGAAAAAGAGTAACTGTATTAGAAAGAGCCATGATTATTACTTCGATTGCGATCAGTTGTGGAAGATGGCAAAAAGAACCAACAGCCTGAACAGTTACGTAGAACTGTGTGCATCGGTAAGTTCAGCTACGAATACATCATCAAACAAATCGAATACTACGTGACACCCGAATCGAAGATGAGGAAAAACAACGCGTAAAGAACCATAACCGAACACGCGCTTGGTTACCGAAACTACGAAAGAAGACAAGGTAGAGAACGATCTAGCTGAACAGAACGCGAAGTTGTTAAGGCGCGAAAGCAGTGGAGACAAGCGGTGAAGGTGAAACGCGTCTATCGAGAAAGAAAAGAAGAACGTGGGCTAGGGCAGGATTATCAATCGGAAGTTGGAGTGTCAGGTGAAGGTCAAAGCGGTCGTACCGTTGACGGTCAAGCTCGTCGATCGGCTGACGGCACCGGCAAGATTGGACGCGGAACAGGCGTACTCCCCGGCGTGCCTCGCCGACACGCCATCGATGCTGAGCGTGCTGAGGTGCTTTCCGATTCTCATGACCGTGATACCGGTGTCTTTCGACGAGTCGATCGGCACGCCATTGAACGACCAGAAGATGTCCATGGGCATGTCGCCCTTCAGTATGGAGCAGGGTACCGACACGGAATCACCCCAGTTGGCGATCTCGGTATTGAAAGCGATCGGTAGAAGCTGCGGCCCGACTTTTGGATCGTATTCAACATCAGTCTACCATGTAGTCTTGTCTTAAGATTATTATCTCTATTTTAATCGTTGTGATTATCCTCACATTCATCCTCATTGTTATCATCGCCGTTGATGCTGCTCTAGTATTTGTACGTAGTTATTATGAACAAAATTGTATCTCTTCTCGGCGACAATGATGATGAGAAAGAAGTGGAGAATGACAACGATCAAAACGACAACGACGGCTAAATCAGTCTCGCAGAGCGACGATAGAAGTTCTTTTATGATCTTGTCTTGGTAACGACCCTCCACGATCGCATCGATCTTTCGACCTTCGGTGAAAGAGAAGGCGGGTGATAAAACAAGTTGTGAGCATGATGGAGCGATGCGGCGGCGGTTTTACGAAAGCTGGCTACGGTGCACGCTGCGATGTATAGTGCAGAAAAACGAGCGAAACAAAGAGCAGACGAGTAGAGGTACAATAAAAAAGAAAAAAGATGTCAGTGGGACACAAAAAGAAGAAGAACAATAAGTAACAGCGATAGTATCTGATAAAACTGGTAGAGAGTAGGAATAGAAAGAGAAGGCGACTTTCACGAAAAAATTGATCGAAGTAAAGAGTTTGATAGGGTTTATGGCGGCCTGGAGAAGAGAGAACTTTACGCAAGTTGATAGTTCCCGAATCATTGACGGTGAGAACGGTTGAGTACGACACGCCGTCCAATCGCGTTCTCTACCGTGCGTACGTACTCCCCGCGTGCTTCGTAATGATGACGGATATCACGAGCATGCTAACGCGATTCGCGACCTCAGTAGGCCGGAAGAGCCGCCCATCTCCTCGCCGGGATAGCTCCAACATTGCAAATTCGCGAACACCCCGACGTTCGTGAGGTTGGAGGATCGCAATACGACGTATGGATATGCATGTATACATGGTATGTGTGATATCGAGGCTGTAGTTACCACGCTTTCGCGCACTCTCGTGTCTTGCGATTCTCATTTCCCTCGGATTCGATCGCGACTTATTTAGGGTCGTTTCGAACATCTAGTCACACGGTCTTTTGAAGTTATTTCTCGACTTTCCGTTTGGCGCAGATCTCCCCATCGTCTATTTAGTTCGATTTAATTCCTTGGCGATTGATGTTAATGTCGAATGTCTTTCGTTTAACTCTACAACGAAGGATCAAAGGATCTTTTCAATTGATGGTGGCTCGAGAAATACCGCGGCACGAGATAAATTGTTTTAAAATGTTTTAGATGTACTTAAGAAAGAACGACGCGTAGAGACGCCAAGACGTGTCTCTCTTGGCTAGATTCGCGACACGAGAGCGCGTCCTCGAGAATGCACAAACGCGCGACATCGTTGATGCTTTCAATCGGCTGTTATTCTTCTATTCAACGAGATGTCGTTGGATCCGCGTGATAATAAATCTAAATGAAATGGTGCATCGGAGGAGTTCCTTACGATCGATCATCGGCCACCGCCATACCAACTTCCAACGAAAGCTTTCTTCCCTGGAAGCGACGCACTGTCGCTCCTACGTTACTGCGAGTCCGTAACTCTAGTAAGTATCTGCAATGAAATCGTGTCGCTCGTGTCTCTGTCCACGTCCCGTGTACGCGTACGATCGATCGCATCGCGATCTATCGTCCGTCTCGTGCGTGAACTCCTGTCGTATCGTAGCTGGCTGGCTACGAATGTTTGATGGAACCACCGACACCGCGTATTTGTCGTACCTTCGAATCCGTTTATTAGCATCGTCGATCGACTTGAGATACGTCGTATCGACTCTACCGAAAATCAGAGGATAAAGAGAATCAACGTTCATTGTTACGATCGTAGCTAGAATCAACAAAGTTCGTAGATTGCGCACGAGAACGTTAAAACAAGGCGAATCAAATCACATAAAAATTAACGAATTTCTTTTCCGTATCTTGAGGATTCCTGTAAATAATGTCGTTACAGAAACGCCGTGACCTGAACAATCGTCACGGTAAACATGTCGTAGTGAAACATACGATTAGTAAAAATATTATTAGCCGTTCGAGATAATTCAATTTGACAAGATTTATCGTAATTCGAAGAGATTTAATCGTTAAAGGGATTTTAAGAGGCTAGGTCAGTCAAAATTTCCATCAAACGTTATTTTGAAACTTTACTTTCACTGTTTATTAAACTTATTCGTAACTGTGATAAAAAGAAGACTTTGGAATATCTTTGGAATTCGTAATGATCATTGATTATTCATGAATTACTTCTTATTTCGCGATAAAGGCATTTCTCGGACGCGATTTAGATCATAAGAAATGGAAAGGAATTTTGAACTTACCCATGACCTGAACTTCCAATGTTCCTCGTGCACTGTATCCTTGGGCGTTGCGGGCGACGCACGTATAAGTAGCCTGATCGCTCATTCGTTCCACGTTTTCGATGATGAGAGTACCGTTCGGGAAGACCTTTTGTTTTCGGTTGATAGGAAGGACCCTGGTATCGCGTTCCCAGACGATGCTTTCAATGGGATATCCGGCGACCGGGCAAGTAACTCGCAACGTTTCACCAGCGACGATAGCTTTCTTGTCCATGTGACGAATGAAGGGCAAACCGTAGACATTGAGGCGAGCCGAGTGTTCCGCTGATCCAACCTACGTTCATGAAGGATAGGCTTTCAATCAAGCGCTTTTTTTTCTTACACGATCAAATTAAAATGAAATTGAACATCTGACTTCACTTGGTACAAAGAAAGTAAAAAAGACCTGATCGAAACATATTCATAAAATTGTTTAGCAATTTAATTGTTCTAATTTTTGTATTCAATTGTAAAACAATTTAGGACATCAATCTCAATGGAAAATAAATTTAATCGCGAAATCACTTGAACGTAATGAAATAATAGATTCGATTCCATTAATATCGAGCTGCACGTCGTCTTCAATAGAGGAAGGAATGAATTCATTTCGAAGATGAGATTAATCGTTTCGAAGGCACCACAAACCTTTGATGCCGCGATACATTTGTAGAGGCCACCATCGTTCGTGTGAATGCTGGAGATATTCAGATGAGAAACCACGTCGCCATTTACCGTAACGTACTGTCCTACTTGAAGTCTTTCAGTATTCGATAATCGTTTTCCGTCCAGTTCCCAGGTAATTTCAGGTGTAGGATTTCCGCTGGCAACACACTTCAAGAACATGCTGGGTCCAGGTTGAAGAGTCTCTTCGGTAAATGCCTGACGAATCTGCGGGGGCTCGACTAGTAGACAAGTATAATTCGTTAGATCGTGTCAAACGTATACACGATACTAAATTCAACTCTCTTAGTAAAACAATTTACGACGTCGAAAAATTATGCTACGGAATCTCTAATCTATCTTGAGTCTAACTTCGCTAAAAAAAATTCATCTTATAATTAATAGTTGCCAGTCATCCTATAACTTTAGAAGGAAACAAAAGTATTAGATCTACCGGAAAGTTCCGTTACACAATGTCATCACAAACTTCAACATTGACTCCTTCGACCATTGCATTTCTATGTATGTGCTCGATTATACGAGAAGAGATGGTCAGCAGCCATAAAAGTTATATTGTTCAGTAAATATTAATTAATCTATCGAAAACGTATTGGTTTCTTTTCATTCAAAAACATTCCGGTAGACCTAATATGTTCGAACAAATAAAATCTTAAGATCGATCAGAGTCAAACCTACAGAATTTGTTAGTCTCTTGTTAAAAGTTGGTCATCTAAATTGCACTAAGCATAAACATTTCTATTTAACCGCAAACAATCGAATTTTGATCGCAACATCTCACTCTCGATACTTACATCTTCCACCAAGTTTCAATTCTGCAGTTGCCTGCGCGCTCTCCTGGTCGTTCCTCACAAAGCATTGGTACATTCCCTTATCTTCCTTCTTGACGCTCTCGATTCTCAATACGGGTTCCTCGAGGCCGAGTGGCTTGCCGTCCTTGAGCCAGGAGATCGTCTTGATCGGATTGCCATGAACGTTGCAGGTGAAGGTAGCCGGTCTGCCAAAGTCGATGGTCTGCGTGTTGGGTTCGATTTCCGCGGATAACGGTGCGGTAACAGTCAGGACAGTCTCGACGCTCTCACCACCGACGGAGTTATTGACGATGCAAAGGTATTTTCCAGAATCCTCGACTCTTGCCTCGCGAATGATCAACGTGCCACTGACTTGACGTACTCGATCGTTTAGCTGTACCGGTTGCCGACGCGACGTGCCTTCGATGAACTTGTACCATCTGCAACGAGAGGAAGGAAACATTCGATTTTCGTATGGACGCCGGGGCGACGGATTGTCGCACCGGTGTTATCATTGTGTTTCATCGAAACGATCGCGCCTCTCTCCGAGTCGAAGAGAACAGACGAACGAAATGGAAATGACTCGATCGAATTAAAGAATCATCGTTGTGCGATTTCGTATACTGAAAACAATTCATGGAACCTCGAAAAGAACGTGGACACGAAATTTTTTTATGAAACGACCCGTCTCAATGTAAACGAGATACTATATGAACGATATGAACGATAATACGAAACGATAATCTCTCCTGTATTTCGTATCGATGATACATTTCCATTTGGTCTGTTCTCTCTTTCTCTCCCTCCCCCCTCTCTCTCTCTTTACGCTTTTTTTATCGGTTGCTGTATGCAGGGCTTTGGGCGTCTCTGGGCACGGGCTTCCGATATTCCTACATCGAATCGGTAATAAACTTTATGCGTGTCGTGAAACGCGAAATGTTACCACAAGCTTCGAATTTGTGAATCGTTGTGGCTCTTATGAAGTAATCGGCTTGTTCTTAACGAGATCGTTGGTGCACACAGTAGGCCTAGGAAAGGGAATGGAAAAGGGCAAACGGTGTTACTCGAAAGACTGCGAATGCGAAGAAGGGTGGAACGGAACGGTTGGGAACAGGGTTGAATACGGAAGAAGCGCACGGCCGCTAAGTTCGATGATGCGAGAAACCGTACCCGTGCAGGCGTGTCGAACGGGCGATCTGGATGATGAGAAGTGCGAAGCTAGTGCAAGAAGCTTTACACGAAGTTGCGGTGATACGCGAACGTGTCGTCGACGTTCTTCGTTAAGGTCGCGCGCCATGATCGAATTATCGAGTACGAAGAGACTTTCAAAATGGAACAAAAACGACGAAAGACGCTACCGAGTGAAAGTAGCGAGACGAACAGCGCTGGTACTAATCTCTTTCTCTACGTCCTAACGTATCGTCGTTGCCTGACTGAATCTTAACAGCTCCGTCTTCTGGAATTTCAAATTACATTTTGCATATACGTGTACACAAAGTATAGATGATAACATGATCCCAAAAGACAACGTTAGATCGTGTAAGTTGACGGTGAGTACTGCGTAATCGAACGAAGCAACGATAGGAAGATAGAAGAGGCGTGTGAAAGCTGTGAATTGACATTTCGATACTAGGTCGGCAGTGCAACTGGACAATATCGACGTTCGATCCACAACACGATTATACTGATAAAAATACGACGTATGCGAACACATTGACCTGCTGACAGTCAGAGTGAAATACAGAGAAAGGTGGAAGAGAAAGATAGACCAAAAACAAATAGAGAGAAAGAGAACAGAGTAAAAATGAGAGCGAAAGAGAGAGAGAGAGAGAGAGAGCGAAAGTGAAAGAAAAAGATATAAAAATAGAGAGATGGAAACAGACAGAGAGAAAGAGAAAGAGAAATTACAAAGAGGGTGAGGGTTGGGGGAGAATGAGCAATACGAACGGATGAACGGAGGCACGAAGGTGGCGAGGACTTACCAGCCAGATATCGTGGGACTTATTGGAGGTGTGCAGGTGCAGGGCAACATTGATCGCCCCATTGATCGGGTGACACCCTCTCGGTCCACCCGGATCAGCACCGAGGTTAGCGAAGGAGAAGAGGGCCCGCATCCTTTTCGGAGTCGCGCTTCCGTCACCTATCTCGGAGTTGCGCCGCGAGGATCCAGTTGGCACTGAAAACCAACACGTCCGATTGGCCCCGAATTACGAAACACACACAATACCATGTGGATTCCTTATATCTTGTCTCTCTTCGGTGATAATACGGCCCCCGGACGTATTATTACGTGGACGTCTTACACTGGAAATTTACTCAGCACCGAATTCACCGTAAAGTGATCCACTTTCAGCGTTCCTGCGATGCCCTTCGGTTTCTCAGTTTAAGCACATTTTAAGTGTGTCTATCATAGCAAAATAAAGAAAAAGACAGATAGAGAAAGGGAAGAAGTGAGAGAGAGAGAGAGAGAGAGAGAGA
>JAITYT010001658.1:379688-392976 GCA_025433975.1 Liostenogaster flavolineata
CCGGAAATCCTTGCGCAGGACACAAAAGTGGTAGAGTTCCGTTCGTGTGCGTCGTGAGACCGTTTATGTTGGAAACGCTCGGGAACTTTGGCCTTACACTGCCCACGGGCTCTGTGGATCGATTGTCGGATGGAACGAAGACAAAAAAAAAGAAGAAAAAGAAAACGAAAGAACAGAAAGAGAGAAAGAGAGCAAACAGGCACGCGATACCATCCTTGACTTACTTGTAAATGGGGGCGGGGAACCCCTGAGCAGGGCACAACAACGTGACCGAGCCGTCCATCGTCGTGCGGAAGCTTCTGGAATCGTCGATCGTCGGGAATTTCGGTCTCACGCTGCCGACCGGCTCTGATCATATTCGTTAAATTGGGAAGTTGCAAGTAGTACGTGAACAACGACGACAACGACGACGACGAGGAATGGCGTGCGTCGCGAAAGTATTTCGCCTCTCGTTACTCTTATATCTCTTTCTCTTTCTCTTTCTTTTTCATTCTCTACCTGGATATAGGAACCGGGAACCCCTGTGCCGGGCACACGAGGGCCTGAGACCTGTCGATCATCGTCCTGCAGCCACGTATGTCGTCGGTCGAGGGTACCTTTGGACGCACGCTTCCAACCGGCTCTAGAAAGTACGCATCCGTATTTTCGTAAGGACATTGCGTGGTAGACTTCGAAATTGAGTCAACGAGGCTAAAGATAACAAGATCGCGGTTTCGATGGTCTCGTGGTCGAAATGGGAATCGAAAATCGATTCGAAGGTGGCGTGAAACTGGAGGAGACACTTACGCGGCTTTAATATCGCTCGCTAATAGGTGTCGCATTCCTAAGGACATCGATCGTTCAGACAGGTATTCTCGATACCTGCGTGAAGGAACGGGGAACCCCACGAAGCGATCGGTCGCTAAAGATCCGGAATATCGGGCGCGTCTCGTGCGTCGTCGCTTTCACGATGGAACGTTCGACTGGATGGGTTCTAGGGGATCGTTTAACGAAGAATGCGCGAATCGAGTTTATCGGAACTTAATCTTACCGGTTCCCCCTGAAGAGTGATTGATAAATACGACGCGTCGATATAAACGTGATATTGTCGACATGCTCGAAAAATATGTTTTAATCGATAGTCAAATTGATGGTTGACCATGTAAAAACCGACCGGTAAATATTCCTTGAAAACTAATAACGAAGTTGGTGGTACGAGTTAATGAATTTTCTTCCTTTTTATCTTTTCCTTGAATCTATGCCTATTCGTCAATACAATGTTCCTATCGAATGTCCACGATAATCCGTGATACTCTGGATGGATTCGCGAAAGAGAAATCTTCAAATTAGACTTTGTAGACCTTGCAGTTAATGTCAAACGTTTTCAAAATTCTTGCTAATGACTCGCGATACGTCAACTAATATCGTACCTATAAGATGGAACTGGGAATCCTTGGGCAGGGCACAGAAGCGGTAAAGTGCCGTTGGAACTGGTCGAAAGTCCGTTAATGTTGTCCAAGCTTGGAAACTTTGGTCGCACACTCCCCAAGGGTTCTGCGTAACGAAACACGGGTGTGTTGAGCCCGCGTGTTAAATTTTATCGATGGTGATTTTTAACGCATAATCTTTCGACACCCTCGCCGCTCCAGAAAGAATCCTTGGAATCTCGTCGTTTCTACCGCGTCTCTACAATTCGATGCTAACCAAGAGCGATTTTCACTCGCGCACGATGACAGACCGCATCGTCGTCGTCCTTGTCGTCGTCGTTGTCGTCTTCCTCGTTTTCGTTGGTGTGCTTGACGAACCTCGAATCCTCGACGACAACGACGTATAATTGCGCACTCAAAGGAGCCGTTTATTCGCGACGATTCAACTCTTGGCATTCCGCTATCGAGCGATCGACTTTTCATTTTTTTTTCTTTTTTAACGTGGCGATCTACAAACTAATCGCGCTAGATCATCTATCCAAGATAAAAAATAAACGTCAGAACTAGCAAACTATCGTTTTGAAAATAGACTGATTATTCGTAGGCACGTGGAAATATTTTTAAGTTACCGATTAGTTTAATTCAATCCTACCGACATATGTTAACCGTTGACACCGTTCTTGCCATTGTTATTATCGTATTTACTAAACTGAATAACATTTCAGATTTTCAGAAGAACTAAGAGAGGAATCTTCTAATTTAAAGCTGCAAAAATTTTCTAAAAGTCACAAGCCACGAAGAAAAATCCATCGATCAAATACTTAACTTGCTATTTCATTTTTTTTGCAAAATATCTGATATTCAAGTGGATAATTTCCTCGTACGAATACATTTCGAGGACCAGAATTTCGCACCAAGGGAAAACGACACTTCGCGTTAAATCACCGTGGTAAATTTCACTAAGTATTTCATCGCGAATGTAACGGTACCTTCGTTAACCGCTAAAAGTACTTATTAACTTGCTAATCGTACCGCTAAACGAGTAACTCGTGCTCGTGACTTTCGTATTATGTCGTGAACTTACCACGCGAGAACGAAGGACAGAGCCCGAAGATCGCGTGAGGGCGCCGTAAATAGTCGAGAGAAATTGACGCTTCGCTTCATTCTTTCTTTTCTTATATCTGTTCATTCGTTTTCTTTCAACGCAATCCGAAACCGATCATGCCAAGAGTCAAGTTTTGGGCGGGCGGTGGCGCGTGCCCGCAGGGGTACCCTGTCCCAGCATTCAGGTTTACCAAAAAGCTTGGTCCATATCGCGTCGATCCTGAATAGATCAAATTCTTTGCGAATTTTGAATAAATGCGAAGTACGAACGATAAAAAATGTCACCATGAAGAACTTAGAGATGCTTTTCGAATGACCAAGCTCATTGGTACAATTGTCATTGACACGATTTAAGAAAATTGATCGTTTAAGATATTAATACGAAACGTTGATGAATCGATCGATTATTTCGCTACCATGTTACTTATCATTTGTTCTTAGTAAATATTCGAATAACTCAAACACTCGTACAATCAATTTTCTTTTATATAAGACTTTCGAATCCAGATACGCTTTTCGAAGATTGTAACGAAATAAACTTTGCGAATTATCGAATATCGTAAGACTTTACAAACGAATTTTATTCATACTTGTATTGTATGTGTGAGTTGTACTTGTGATTATAATTCTTCGTAAAATAAGAAATTGAAGGTTTTATTTGCGCGAATGAGTGATATTTTCAATTCTGTTACAATACCGTCCATTTTAAATGTTATAAAATGCATTTGCCGTTATGTGACTCTAATTCAGTAATATCTGAATTCGAATTTTGAAATACGATTCTGACCGATCCACTGATGAAAAATAAAGCCAATAAATTTAAAGTTGTCTTGATTATGTTGATAATTATATTAGAACTTATCGATTTGTAAAGATGTAGGACGACTCGATAAATCAGAATCGTAATTTCACCATATAAAGAGAGAGATTTTTGTATGTAAACTTACCGGTAATGACGAGACGACCCTTCGTTGCTGACAGTCTTGTTTCTCCGGTGAGTCTGTGCTTCGTGCGGCATTGATAAGTCTTATAGCCATCTTCGGGTCCAACGTCTCTGATGTGAAGTTCTCCAGAAGGCAGTACCAAGTATTTTCCATCTGTTTATAGGACCCACCCAGAAAAAATCGATTAATCAATGTTCTTCGAGTTCTATCAACAATGCGATAACTGTCGTAGTTGTTGATTCACGAATTGAATTTCGTTATATTATATTTATAATATTACATCAGCAAATGATCCTCGAGGTCGACGCAAAAAAAAATTAATAAATTAGTACAACAAAACGATATATTTTACGTAAGTATATTATAATTCAAAATAAGTTACACATTATTTAAAAAGCAATCTTTTATTATGTACGAATAAGATATTTACAAATTTGTTAAGAGATTTGTTCCTTTATATATAATTATTTTTAAAGATGCTTGCAATTAAAATTAAATACAGGTAAAGTTAAGAATCTTTACATTTCGAGCTAAAGAAATTTCTAAATTCATGAATGGTCAGATGCTTTCGTCAAAGAATCAACAACTCCGAGTAAATCGCACGAAGCCACTTGTGCATTCGTTACACGTGCCCGGGAAGTCACGAGTACATGCCATGCCATCTCGATTAATTTAATAGTGAGAACGTGCATGCTTCTACCACCTTGGAACGTCTCAAGTTCGTCGAACGTCGAATGGCAACGGACTCTGGATCTATCTCGTTACCAGCATTCGACGTGTCACTTGGGAGTACCAAGGCGTCATTCGCCGGACAGACAAACGACAAAAGGGAATATTACAGTCGCATTGTCCGACAATAGAGGACGAAACAATTCCCATTGAGGAACGGTTAAAAACCCTTATAAAGTTATTGAACTTAAATTTTTCGCAATTTGTTTTTATTTTTCTCCAAGAAATTCGTTGCAAATATTTCTTGCCATTATACTTTTTCTTGCCAAGAGATAACTAATGAAAAAACGATATTCTATCTCAACATGGCGAATACGTTGGAAGTTAGTGAGCTTATTCTTTATTTTTCTTGACTCCGCCGTTGTATATCTATCCAGTGTCAACCTGAAATTATAATTTCATGTTTAATAGACACATTTGAATATCACAATTGTCTGTTTTCCGATATTTTCGTATTCGACATTGATAAAATTACGAACATTTTTATTTAAACTCCCAATGTGTTCAAAAATTTGTAATATTCCCTTTCACATTTAGGAACGCACGTGCACTTGCCAGGAATTTATCTTATGACCGTTAAAATAAACGCGAAGATTCTCCATAGAAATATTTATCCGTCTTGATAGCGCAGAAAAGTCGCAGTGTAAAATCTCTTTTATACCCTTCGAGCGACGTAAAACCTCGCGAAATTTCGCGAACCCTTCCGCTCGAAAGTCATTCGATCGCGAGACAACAACGCTTCGGTCACAAAATAATACTTCCCGGAGGTATGCGTGCACGCGTACACGTGAAGTCGTCACACGCATGCTGTTAGTCGCAGTACGAACACAAGCCAACACCAGTCACTACACGTAAGCCACACTTAAAGAAGAATAGCACGGCAGAAAGAGGGATTCTGGAGTGATACTCCAAAAGGGGATAGAAAATCATGGAAAACGAAGGACGGCGGAGGCTGAAGCAGGAGCAGGAGGAAGATGACGAGGACGAGAAGAAGAGAATAAAGAGGAGGAGAAAAAAAAGAAAAGGAAAAGGAGAAGGAAACGGAAGAGGAGGAGGAGAAGAAATGTCTGGGACAGCGCGAGCAGCGGCAGTCAACGTCGTACGAACTTTAGATCGGCCCGCGTTGAATCGCGTACGCAATTGCACTTTCGAATTTGAAAACGAGGGTAATCCGGCTTCGAGACGGCGATAAGAGCGACCTTTGCGCGAACACTCAAACCTATCACGCAACGAAACGATTTTTCTCCTTGCTCCTTTCTTCCCTCCAAGCTACCCTGACGCGAATTTACGAATACGCGTGACACGTATTCTATCTTCGTTTCTACCTGCTTGTCGAGCGTCACGGGGAAAAGCTAACGAAACGAATAACGCTTAGAATGATAAAAAAGAGTTAGAGCGATGTCTTTCCTCGTTTCCTCCTTCCGTCAGTTTTTGAACATCGAAGCGTCCCACAGAGGAATCGAAATGATACGTTGCAACGCAATCCCTGCGGATTCGTACGATTTTACGCAAATCCGCTCTATACGAATCTTGTAGGTTATGCACGCATATGGAAATACACTCTTGTGAAGGAATTAAGGGTATATTGAAAGAGAAAAATGTTAAACGAACCATAAAGATGTAAAAAGTAAAACATATGACAATTTGAAAAAAAGTTATGAGTTTAAACTTATTTACCGTGTCACACGAAAACCTCCACGTTTTCGTCCACTAATTTCTGTTTTACGGAAGATTTATCATACGCACGAACCTCGATCGATCGTTTTCCTACGTTCCAACGCATCTTTCGAACTTAAGACAACGTGTTACGGAACCAATTTCGCGCGAGTGATCGCGTTATGCAAACGATGAAATCAACCGTAATGGTACGTAAGGCGACATCTCTTAGAGCAACGAGTAATTATTTTCCAATTTGGTAGTATTAGAGTAAGGGAGCGGGGTGAGATTCAATCGCGACGTTATACAGTGATTTACGATAATTAACCCCTTCGGCCTGGCAAACGTGATGTAGGGCTGTTGAATGCAAGTGTCCTTAGATGAAGAGCTCTGAAGCTGATATCAAGACTCGTAACGAAAAGATTTCGGTACTTTAAGTACTTCTAACAATACATTCTCCATTCGTTGAAGGAAGATTAGTTTAATGACGAGATTGTTTTGCTTGATTCTTTCAATCGCTGATGCCGAAGAAATAAAATGGAATTGACCAGGCGGGTTTATCATCGAAGAACAACCGTCTTGCGAGACGTTAACTAATTTTATAATGTCTTTACATAAATCAGGTTGTAAAACAAGACGAGATAAACGATTTAATAAAACTTAATCATATCAATTCCAAAATAATTTCGTGACTCCTCCTCCTATTCGAGTCTATCTACTTCTTTGCTTTCCTTTTACATGAGAAAAAGAAACATTCAAACATACGAACGTTATCACTTCGTTTTGTAGACGCTTCTAGCGTTGAATAAAAGTAAGAAAGTATTGTTATTCGAAGATCTCGAGTTTGCGTACCCATGTCAAAAGTTAGACTCTAGAAAACGCAGATACAGCATGGAAAGATGAACTTGACGAATATCGCGCGAATAGTCCATATCGTTCATATAGTACGTAGGGGGTGGACGCGCTCGATGATAGGTCGTTCAAAAATAAGCGAGAAGCCGATAAAGGTCGTCGAAAGCTTGTCTCGAGCGTTCCGCAAAATCAATGGCGGCGGTGACGCGGCTGGTTGACGTTCGTGTCATCGACGAAACCGCGAGATCTCTCGCGAATTACCGACGAATTTGATAGGATCGAATGGTGAACGACGGTGAGGACGAAACGCGGTTTAATCCATTGGCTCGGTACTTCTCGAATGATCTCCTTACCCTCGGCAACGATTTATTTGATCAAAATTTGTCTTTTCATTTGATTTCGCTTTGATTTGTTATCGAATTTCCGTGTCTTTAATTAATTAGCAGCGTCAAAAGATATCATTGCAAGACGAATCGCCGTCTCTTTAAGCCAACGGGTCAACAGGCTGTTGTCAACGTATGCGTGATCTCTTTCTGCGCGTACCGTAGTCGGCGCTAGGATATATGTCGGTGGTCTCATCTTCGATCCAAGAGTCGACCTCGACGAATTCGGCGACGAAGCTCGGTATGTGACACTTGATAATTGCGGCATTCCCCCGTAGAACGTGTTCGTCCATCACGTTCACTGCGTACCGCTGCCCGACAACTGCAACCAGACACCGAGTTCCGCCTCTTTTACCCACAAACTGGAAAATCTTTTTCTGGGGGGAGGGGGACGTCCTTTGATACCACTCGTCTAGAACGGATCTCTCTTTCTCTTATTTTTCTCTCGATCGACTGAACTGTGTCACGAAGCAGTCCACGATCAACTACCTTCGTCGTTTCCACGCAAGACATACGATACGGTTGGAGGAGCGACGTGAGATCGATCGCGACGACGGCCTCCTAGCGCCTCTGTGGATTTCTTACTCATTGCGAAAAGGACCTTGTCAGGTATATCGATCTCTTGTCACGTGGATAGAAGAGATCGCATTCGGTAGTAGCTCAAGCCAATTTTTACGATTACGTGGTTTTTCGCGGTAATTTAAAAAATTGAATTTTGAGCAGGGGCATTCTTGCTGACGCGATGCTACGGTGAATTTCTAAAATGATACAGCCGATTATTTCTGACATAAAAGCGCTACAATTCATGGAACAAATCGAATATTTATCGACTAAGATGTTTGATCGTCGTAAAATTAGAAACTGTTTTAAAAATCGTCGTCTCGATTCCGACCGTATCGTTCGTTGTTCCACGTTATAACAACAATATGAGAACACGGATCTCTCTCTCTATCACGAAATTACTTGGGTAATAGAATTAAATAGCTTCAGCCAACATGGAAGAGACTTTAACGAGACTTTGATGGAATTGGGAAAGTAGTTGGTCCTTGTACGACGAAGATGGCATCGACGTTTATGCGACGTCGATGTAAAGGGAACGTTCAGTCGGGGGTCAATCGTTCATCGCATCGACGTACGATGAAAATTCATTTACGATCGCGCTTCTCGAAATTAATCGTGTTTACTCTATCAAACTGTCCATCGAACGTTACGCAAAAGTAGTCGACGATGCAAGACAACTTCAGCTTTTGATCTCTAAAAATGGCAACTTCGATGAAAACGAAGAACTCGACGATTTCGAGAATTCCAGCCCAGTAACAGTTTCACGTTTCGCCTATGGCCTACTGAAAGAACTTCGAAAAGCGCTTGAACAAGTTCGACGTACTTTGGACCAGTTTATTGCGTAGAAGGACTCCCCTAACTCCTCCAATCAAAGGGAGAGCGGATGGAGGACTGTCGTGGGGGATTCGGAGGAATTTCGATAGCTATCGAAACGAAATAAAAAAAAAAGAGAGGAAGCGCATAAACGCGACACCATGAATGACGCATGAGTCCTAGCTAAATACCGTATGATTGCTTATCGGCGACGTAACTTCCGCCGTTCGAATCAATCCAGCCAACAACGTCCACGTGATCTGCGACGAACGAGGGAACTTGACACTTGAATATGGCCGCGTTGCCGCGTATCGCGAACTGGTCGTAAACCTGAACTTCAAAGTACTGGGCGACCACTGCAATAAAAACGAGACTTGGGAAAAAAAGGAGGAGAAAAAGAGAAAGACACGACCGAATCGGTGGATAGATACAGAGAGAAAGGGAGATAGGTAGGTCACAGTTGGTGCTGTCCGCGCTTTGATCTCATCGATTAAAATTCCAACGAAGCTCCCCGTTCGCAAACTCGATCGTGTCCCCGAGTTGCTCTTCGTTGTCGTCTCCGTCTGGTCGAACGAACGATATCGAATCCCTTTCTCTCGTAAGTGGGAGGAAAAATGTAAATTCAAGCGAGAAATCGAACGCGATCGTCGATTCGTCGCAGGATCACGACGTAGAGAAAACCGACGACGATTCTCGTTCAATCTCGTGCCTGACCGTAAGGAACGAGGAGGTCACTGCCAGACACGTTTAATCCCTCGCGTAACTATAAACGGGCTTGCTACGACGGAACTTTCGTCGGTTAATCTTTCAATCTTTACGAGAGCGTCGACCCGTTTTCCGAATAATGGCTTTTCTTATTAAACGATTTTCTCTCCGGCGTCGTTCGTCTCGAACGCTGCTCGAGATTTCTAAGGAAATTCGATCGGTTGTTCGTGACGGCCAAAGCCGCATCGAAGAACGCGAATGGCATTATCAAGCAGATGCGAATCTTTCGAATGGCACGGCGCGGTCCGGAGATTGTAAAATTGGATATTACAAAATAGAGATTGTGACGTCGTGTCGAAGAATGCACTGCTGGTCTCGTTGATAGTAAAAATGAGGCTAATTTCCGATATTTTGCTGTACGAAGGAAAGATAAAAACGGACGAGATGATCTGTGTCTAGCTTCTAATCATATTCAACTCATACTCCATATTTTAAATGCATTTTTCTACCGCTTGCTCCTCTCCCGGCAATATTCGATCGTTCAATCCCATAGCAAACTTAATCCCGTGATACGGTTAATCCATTTTCGTCATAAATCGATAAAGCTAAGCGCGTCGATTATTACGGGGTCGAAACTATCCACGTGTATCCGTGCAAATAAGTTTAACACGCTGACCGCTACGCCAAATTCACATGTTTTCGTCTGGGTGTTACGAAAGTATTTTCATTATTCTCAGCATGTAATGACGAAATAATCGTGCATATGATTATAAAAGATCACGTTCTTATGCATGGAGCGTTTATCGTGCTGGTGGTCATTCTCTAATTAGCTGTGATACTCAAAATTCATTTTTGACAATTATAAACATTCAAGGCATTCTCATCACTGACGCCACCGTCATACGCAAAACAATCTGCAACCATTTGTGTGACCAGCGTGGCAGTCAACGTGTCGAAAGGCACCGATATATCCTCGTGAATCGAATTCGTTCGAATTACCACGAAATTGGCCGCGCAACGAAGTCGCCTCTGATTCTCTCCATCTCGATTTTACGAGCCGATCGACGACTTTTTCACGTTCAATAACGAACCAATCTCAATGGCGAGTCGCGAGCTCGTGTCGTCGCACGAATTACCCTCGACCTTTTCTTCGACTCTCCCCCATCACCCTCTCGACCAGTCTCTCTACAGTGAGACAAGGAGGAAAAACGGAAAAGCCGCCGTTTACCAGCGGTTCGAAAGCTTTTGGTTACGTCGAATCCCAGAGAAATTCAATTATACTCTAGCTGATAGTTCCACGACTGATTCGCCCTCACCCCGCGCCCTCGATCCTTGCGAAAAGCGAATAAAGCCACGATCACGGCGGATGTTAATTCCCTCTCTCGGCCTGATTACACCGACTTAACCCAATCTGTGGACTTCCAAACGAACGATGCCACTATTAGTCTCACGCTTCGTTTCCACTCATTCGTCCATTCGTCTATCCGTCCATCCATCCATTCGTCCAAGCACGACCCTAGAACCGTAGATCGAGAAGAGCAAACTTTTCACATTCTATGTTGAATCGACGTGCAAAATCGTTCCGCTTTCCGCTAGGTCGATGAACGGCTCCCGTCTTTGCTAACTCCTCTTTCATCTTCTTCGTGCATCGCGCGCGTTACCGCAGCTCGACCAAGCAAACCGCCGTTGCAAACGCGACACCAAGGGATGAGTACACGCGCTAATCCGATATAGAAATTTGATTAAGACTCTAACAGGACTGTTTCCGACCTAATTGTCACGGTTCGATCGTACGACGCGTACCTCGAGCTGTCCGCTTTCGACTCTCGGGAATCCTTTTCCCAAAAAGTATGACGTCCGTTTTCCGATGCAAGACAATTTTATCACGCGGAAAATTAACGACCACGACTGGAAAAATCAATCTAGTTTCGTTCGACTCGAACGACAAGCAGTCGAGTCGTCGAGTTTTACGATGCGTTCGCGTGCGGTTTATGACATCGGTCGAGTCACGTTTAGCTCGTTATTACTTTCGCGTAGCTTCTGATTTTAACGAAGCTCTCGGTCCGTGGATTCGTGACGTAGGAGGAAGGAAGGAAGGAAGGAAGGAATGGACACGCGTTTGCCCGATCAGATTCAAATAGAGGTGAAAATCTCCCTCTTTCGGCTTCAAACAGCACGAAGTTCGAAACGATAGTTGTTCGATCTCGAATGGAGAACAAAATGGCGCGACGATCGCTCGAGCATGTTTTCGTCTCGCGTTCGAGATCGTACGAAAAAGTTTCTCGCTTTTTTCTTTTTTTTTTTTTACGATCCACTTTGGACGAGGAAAGCGATGGAAACGGAGGAGTTCGTGGGCTTTGAAAAAATCTGCATCGCGGAACACGTTGCGAAAGCATGAAAGAAAGACGCACACGCGGTAAGAAACCGACAAAAGCGGGTTTCCTCGAAGTGTGCTCGTGGCTGGTGCTCGCTCGTACTCGCGGTTTAGACAATGCTAGAAGTACCCTTCTCCTCCTGACTATTAGAGGTATACGTGGACCCGTCCTCGACAGCCAGCCACTCGATCACGTCTACGAAATCTGCGACGAAGCTGGGTACGAGGCACTTCAAGGTCGCCGTATTGCCGCGCAACACGAACTCGTCGATCACCCTCGTCTCGTAGAACTGCTGGACCACTGCGACGCGCGATTTCCCAGAAAATAATATGACGCAAGGTGAGTAAGCGAGCGGACGAGTGAGTGAGTAAGTGGATAAGTAAATAAGTCGGAGTAAGATAAAGAATGGATCTCGCTCCCTCGAGTACACAACGGTCGCATCTCGATGTCCTCGGTTTGGCCTTGGACGATTCTGTGCTTCTCGCGGGTGAAAAAAAGGCGTGGGCGTCGTGACTCACGACCCCGCGATTCGTAGTGCTTGAATTTCGATTTTCCTCGAAAGTTTTTGTATACTGCTACGTCCACCGATTTTACATCAGTTTTTAAACCGATCGTATTAATGACGGAAAACCAATAAAATAACCGTATTAATAAAGAATACAGATAGTAAATTGACGAATGTGAATAGAAAGAAGAAAGAAGGAGTCATCGAAGCGTCAAAATGTAAAATTGTAAAAAAGACGAATAACAAAAGACTACAAAAAAGGTACAGAGAGAATTTCTCGACGATGACATAACGCGTAAAAAAGGAGCAATTGCATCGGAGAAATAAATTTGGATCTAGGTAGAATCGAGAAAAACTCGCTTAGGTGAAGAAGATCGAGGATAAGGAAAAGATAATAATGAAAAAGAGTCGAATTCGGAAGAGGAAAGAGCGCAGATAGGAGAAAGGAGGCGGAAACGCGTGCCAACTACGTCCGTGAGCGTGTCGCTCGATCGAGGAAGACGATCGAGCGCAATCCTACCGTACTCCTGTCCGGCCGTGTAAATCGTTCCGTCGTCTGCCACCCATTGATCCACGTAGACGAACTCCGACACGAAACTCGGTATTTTGCATTTCATGATCGCGCTGTTAGCTCGTATCACGTACTCGTTCTCGGCCTCGGTGACGTAGAACTGCGAAACGACTGCCCGCGCGGGCGCGCCAGGAAAAATTCATTCATCGATCATCTCGTCGAAATGACGCGGAAAGAAAGAGTCATGGTCGAAGAATGTGGCGATCTTAGCCATTTCGAGTACGCTCGAGGACGACAAAAAGGAATCGTCGTTGATAAAATGGTTTGGCCATGTTAATTCACAAATTGGGGATGCGTTCGACTCGGAGGTCGATCGAGGGGCGCCCTTTCGCGTAAATTCGAGCTTGTCGAGGTTCTCGCGCGTCGTCGACTAGTGTCTAAGAATTTCCATTTCGCCCACTGAGTGAATAGACGCGCAGCAGAAAATTTTAACGATGCGACGTTCCTTCAGGTCCGCGCCTTTCGAGGAATATCAAGCGCGTCTAGGTGGAAGCTCGCAAGCGCTACGTCGAGACTCTCGATCGGAAGAGAAAAAATAAAGAGCCGCGCTGAGACTGGATATAAAACGTCGAAATTTCTGTACTTTCTCGCATCGTTCCGTTTCCATCTACCAAGCAAAGACCGATAGAAATCGAGCGATGAATTTCGTCTCGGTTTTTTTAGCTACACGATTAAAAAAAAAAA
>JAITYT010001658.1:395023-413816 GCA_025433975.1 Liostenogaster flavolineata
ATGAGGTAAACGCAATTGTTTGGATGAATTCGAGTCGTGATGAGTTTCGCATTTTTCATCGTTTTATCCGAGGAATCTTCACTCGTCTAGTTCGACATATCTCTTCTCTGGAAGCTAACGCGTACTGACTCAAAACGGATGAATCACCCTAGGGGCGAAGTATCGGTAGAAAGTGACAAAAATTCTCAACAACAAGGATCGAAACGATTCGACGTCTTCCATTGATTGTTCGAGCTCATGAACGATCGATCTCGACAGCGCGGAAGGACGATTTAACGACGTCCCGGAAGGATTCGTTTCGAGAGAAAGCGCGCGTATCGAAGAAAAAGAGAAAAACGGGTGGGAGGACGGACGGATTCGAGAAAAGTCTTTGTGCATACGGACTAACGAGGTCGTGAAAACTCGACTTTGAGGGACGAAGATCCGATAATTACGATCTAGAGCGCACGGTCTATCTTTTTTTAAAAGTAACGTATTCGTATATTCGGGACTAAATGATTTTTCGACGATTTTATTTAACGTTCTATTACACTTTTTTTAACATTTTAGTTAGCACGTTAGAAGCTCGATTTTGTTTCTATGCCAAGCTGTGTATATTCTATACTACATCACTTGCTTCATCATATTTTTATATTTTTTCGAAACGTACTGCATTTATTTCATCAGTGTTTCGTGCATTTTGTCCTTTGGATTTTTGCAATTACTGAAAAATACATCGTCGTTCAAAAGGAAAAAAAAAATAAGAATTTTCTACAGATTTATCAAACTTCCTAGCGCGCACCACTTTTGTTACACGTGTAAATGACACTGCGAAATCAGTTTGGCACCGAACGCATTAAAACCTCCTTTTTCCGATTACCTCTAAAATAGGAGAAGCGCGAAACAGTTTTGTACGTGAACTTGAAAAAAAAACTCAAAAAAACGAGCCACGATCTCTCGAACGTCGCACAGTCTTTTCTCGAGAACGCTCGCGCCCACCTTGCTCTATTCGTTCGTAAAATAAAAAAAAATACCTTCGAGACCTAAAAAAGGGAAAAACGGAAGAGCAAGATCGAAAAGCGAGTCACTAACGAGAGAGAAAAAAACCGAGCACGGACGCGGCTACCGTCGTTTATCGACACTTCGCGCGCGCCCAGTCTCCATCGGTTTTATCAGTGGCGGGATTCTCTCGCTTCGAGAGACGACCCTGCGGTTCGTTAACCCCCCGCGTGTGTCGACTGCCGCCTCCGTCGCGACGCTCACCGACACAGCATCAGCGTCGACGAACTGGACCACGAGCCAGCGGAAACGAATCGTTTACCGCGTGCCACTTTGCGCTTCGACGACAACGACGACGACGAGGATGACGAGGACGAGAACGAGGGACGAGGAAAGACCAGGCGGCGTCGTTCGACGGGAGAATAACGTATTTATCTGCGGACGAGGAAAGATGAACGGTGGCGCGTGGATGAAACAGGCGAAATAGGAAGAAGGATACGCCGTGACGTGTGCAAAAATTTCGTGGCAAAAATCAAGAGGAAAAAGACGAAAAGGACAAAGAAGAAGACTACAATTAGAAAGTCCTCTCGCACCCGGCCGAATTTCCATACCATAATCCGTGGACGGCCTAAAGGTCGAGCCGTCGCTTCCCACCCACGATTCGACCGACACGAATTCAGCGACGAAACTGGGAATGGTGCACTTCAGGATGGCTGCGTTACCACGTATTACGTATTCCGACACCACCTCAGCCTCGTAATACTGCGTGACGACTGATGAAATAAAAGAAGAGAAATTGAGACGAGCACAAGCTTATGGTTCATTTATGAACGTTTTAGGGTAGTTTGATAGAAATTTAAAGAAAAAAATCCTGTGACATCCGGCGCGTTTCGCATAGATCGGTGATCCTTGGATCTTTTGGTTTGCTCCAATATGATAAGCTGAAAAGGATGAAGAAAGTTCGGTAAGGATTCCCAAAGGATCCAACGAGTTACAAGGAAGAGCGGAAGAGGAACGGAGCGGAATGATCCAAGAGGACGAGGAAAAATCTTCGTCTCGTCGATCCATCGTGAAACAATTCGCAAATTAACCGATTTTAACGACGAGGCTTTAGCCGCTGCTCGCGCTTCCTTCGAATGATCGTTGCTCGCGTCCCTACCGTTGCTCTCGTCGGGATCGAACGAGTTTCCCTGATCGTCCTGCCAGCCGACCACCTGAACGAACTCCGCGACGAAGCTCGGAATGCTGCACTTGAGAATCGCCGCGTTGCCTCGAATAACGTATTCGTTGTTCACCTCCGACTGATAATACTGATGCACCACTGCAACGGAAGGACTCGAATTTCGGGATCAAGTTTGTGAGAAAGTCTCTCGTGATTTCCCCAAGATCGGATAAAAAGATTCTCGACGTATTTTATTTGGAGAAAAGGAAAGAAAAGGAACGAAAATGGGGCGTTTTTCAAGAATCGAGAGAAAAGAGTTTCCGTGAAAAAAAGAGGAATTCCGCGGTCCAGTATTTCGTTCCATCGAGCCTAGAAACGTCGACGTTCTACGAACGAAAATATCAGGAGAGACCACCAAAGCTTAATCGTATCGTTATTATATTGTAGAACTTTTTTCTTCGTCATCGATAAGAACACGCGGCAAAGATCCAAGGGAAGGAAGACTTGATTCGATTGTCTCGTGACGTCGGTCAAAGAACTCGTGCTAGAAATCATTCCCACGGTAATCGTTCGTCGCGCTTCGAAAGATTTCAAAGATCGATGATTTCCCCACATTTTCTCAAATTCGTGCGCATCTTCGAACCAAAGATCCGCGAACGGCGTCGCGATTAAACTTAAACGTAACTTAAATTCGAAAGGGCGAATTTCCATCGTCGAAATTCGAATCTTTACGGAGGATGAACAAGGAGAGGGGGGAGGGAAGAAACGACAGCGCGATTCGAGCGTATCGACGCGCATCGCGCATTTCTCTCCTTTTCTTTCGTTCGCTTCCCCACTGTCTCCATCTCTCTTCGTTCCACGAGAGCGTCGCACCGCGCGTCTACGATTACGTGGGAAAGTCATCTCGACGGAATTTTTTGTCGACGACGTTGACGACGGCCGAATCGCGGATGACATTTCATCGTTGGCGCGTTTCGCCGGCGGATCGATTTGCGTCGTCGCGTCTTATGATGGAAGCTGCGAAGGGCGTCGTTGTTGCGTAGAGACGTCCTGCGCACGCATGTGCGTCCCTTTCTTCGTTCTATCGCGCGTACGCGATCGAACGTGACTACGTATTGCGGACCGTCGATGCGTACGTCGTCGCGCATAAGTCATGCGTAAACTCCATAGAGAAATCACGTTAACGGGAAGAAAACAAGGGCGGACGACGGCTGTTTATTAACACATCGCGAACGGATTGCGAGTTCGCTTTTTTTGCGCTCCATCTTTTTTCCGAACGGATCACGAGATAACTCGTGTTTTATGTCTGCTGGGAAAAATATCTGGCCAGTGGAAGAAGTTGGGAAAAAATATCCGGTCTTTAACGTTTAAACAAATATAAGGGAACTTTCGTTGTAATTGCTAAAGAAATTTATTTGTGAATTTGAACTTCGAAACTAAGGATGAATTTGGAAATCTCTTCTATCGAATTGAAGTAAAGAGTTAAAATTTACGACTCAAACGATGCGAATCATTCTTTTCCAAACCACGTATTTTATCACGCTCGATATCTAAAAAGTCATGCGCGATCGTTTAAGTGAAAATGACAAAAAAATGTTCTTTAGAATGCCTACAAAAATAAATTCATAAACGTGAAAATCAAAATTCAGGACGAATTTAGAATCCTCTCGTATCGAATTGAAGCAAAAAATTAAAATTGAGGACTAGAACGATATGGACTGTTCTTTTTCAAACCGCCTAATCTTCATCCCATCTGACATTTAGAAACTTATGCGCGACAATGTACGCGCTCGCGTGTACATGCATCAACCACGTACGTAAATATTCGCAAATGCATGTATTACACACATACACGCACGCACGCACGCACGCATCCACGTATACGCAAATATACGTATAACGTACGTAGAAACGAAGGGAGGAACGATATTCGAAGCGGCGTCGACAACGTCGATGTGTCTACGGCGCCCTCCAATTATTTGGGCCATTCGCTCCGAGCGTGAGATAACGAGCTGGGAACAACGTTAACGAGACGGATGACGACGACGACGACGACGACGACGACGACTGAGCGACGACGCGTCGAAACGCGCGCATCGCTTCGAACCCGCGCGCAAATCGACTGGATCCGTTTGAACTATCGAGACGCGTTCGAAGTCGCAGCATCCCTCTTAGAACGAGATCAAGGATAAATTCGTACAAGATCGAGAATAATTTCGTACGTGTCTCGATCCGCCAGCGTGTGCGTGTGAACCATGGAGGATATCGATCGATAAAATGGAGGAAATTCGTGCATTCTTTCTTTCTTTCTTTTTTTTCTTCATTCCATCACCGATTAAAAGCTAAAAACGATCGATAAATACCAAAATCGTCGCCCGGCACGAATTCCTCTCCCTGATCGGTATGCCACGAAAGGACCTTCACGAAGTCCGCTACGAAGGATGGTACTACGCACTTCAATATGGCGCTGTTTCCACGTATCGCGTATTCCTTGTTCACATCGGTATCGTAATACTGCGCCACCACTGCATTTACGTTTTCGTGCACAGAAAAAAAGACGATCTTTCGTTACGCGGCCTTTTTCGTTCGAGCGCGAGCTCCAGTCCCGCGAGATAGCGATTTTCCTCCGGTTCGTCGAGATAGGAGATGCATCTTTTCTTACTCTTGCAAAACGACGACTATTTTACGGATTTTCCCCTTCCTTTTTTTCGTTTCGAAAGATACGATTACGAAGAATAGATCAAAATGTATACAATATGAACCCGCTCGAATTTAAAGTCGAGCAGAATCTCCAAATCCTCCGAAAAACAAATCCTGATTGCAACGTAGCTGACCCTGTCCACGAGGTTCGACCGATCGCGCGATGAAATTTTTACGAATCGTTACAAGTCGTTATATCGAGCAAGTCGCGAGTATCGCGCAACGACGAATCGACGTTGCTCTAAATTGCAACGCGACACCGGGTTAACGACGTCCTTTTGTCACGATCGAGTGGAGCGAGAGCAAAGTGGAAAAAAGCCGAGCGACGTACGTAGCGAAACTATCGTTAGGACGTTAACGCGTCGAGTGCCACGTGCACCGTTTTCGGTGTACGCTTCGACTAATTTCTACGCCGAGCTGTTTATATTTTACCATGTCATTTTTCTTCATTACTTTTATATTTATTCAAAACGTACTGCTTTGTTTCATCGCTGTATCGTGCATTTTGTACTTTAATTTTTGCAATTACCGTATAATATATCGTTGTTCGGAAAGAGGAAAAAATAACAATTATTTGCAGACTTGTCAAATGTCGTAAACTGTCCCATATTTGGTACACGTAGCGTGAAAATAATACTGCGAAAAGCAGCTTGGTGCCGAACGTGTTAAACGAATGCAAAACGTCGGATAACGATTTGTACGACACGAAAATAAATTTCGTCGTGAGTACACCATGGAATAAAGTCGCTTGAAAATGGAGCGCGGTACGAGAAAAGTGGAGCGGTGAGAACGAGCGAGAAATTAATCCGCGTGCTTTTTTTTGTCGCGCGTTAACAGGGCGCGTGTTTTTTTCTCCACTCGTAGTCGCTTCGAACGACGATTGGGCGAATCAAACGACGAAACCATCAAAGTTCGTTAAAAAAAAAGAGCTCGTAAAGATAGCACGTCGAAAGATTCTCAAGGCAAAGAAAAAGGCAACGCTTATGTTAATGCTTCGCTTCCACGAATCGAACTCAAAGCGTAGAAAAAAATCGTACTCGCAAGTGCCATCGTCGATCCTCGTGAAAATGATGACGAACGTGGAATAGACCTCGGTTTTTCACCGAAACGACACGCACTCGATTATAAATAGCTGCGCGTCGTCAACTAGAAAACGAGGCTGAGCCGACGATCGTCCGCGAACCGATCGATCGTCGGCACGTGACCTCGCGATACATTTTTACATAACGAAGCTGGCGGATCGACATTTCTCGTCCATAAGCTGTAATTCAAGCGTCAATAAGCGTCTTTTTTTCGATCTTTACCTTCCTTTCTCGCGAAATATGACGCATTTTATGACGAGATGTTACAAAATCCTCGGTTCATCATTGAATGAGCGTTTCTGATATTACAAAATTCTGCTAATTACAACAAATTCACAAGTTTTATAAATATATATGTAAGTCTATATGTTATAAAAATTGCTTATAAGTTTTATAAATTTCTACGCGAAATTATCATAGTTTTCTCCAAAAAACGTGATTCTTTATCAAATTATTACGTTCAAATGGATTTCAAACGAAAATCTAGCGTATCTTCTGCTCGAATTTAAGGAAAATCACGAGAACTCGTTGTTATCGTTCGAGAAGCTAACCACCGACGACAAGTAGCAATAAACCGAGTGGTCCGCGATGCTTTGAGATAGTTCGCGGAATTTGTCAGGCGTTGCGAACGTCAATCTCGGCCGACACGTGTATTTATGACCGGCCTGGTTGCCTCTGGCAATACGCGCGCTTTATCCGACAACGAGATAGCCTCGTCAAAAGCAATTTGCGCTCATCTGTGGGAATTTTCACGTTGCCCTAGAATCCTTCCTTAACCCTTAGAGCGCTATAGACGCATATATGCGTCCGCGAGAGCGATCAGTGTGAACTATAAGCGCATATATGCGTTTGATGAAAGTCACCAGCAGGGACGATGGTCAATTTTTTCGGTTTCCCATGGAACAATGTTACAATTAACTTTATACGAAACACATATGTGTGTTTCTTAGCAACGGCAGTAAAACAAAAACAAATGATGGCTCGTCGTTATAACAGATATTCGTTTGTTTAGACGTACCTCCAATTTTCGTGTCGAAAAGACCCAAAACATTTGAACGGTACTGACACCTGACTCACAGTGTGCACTCACAGTGTGTCTCAAAATAACGCGCTAGATTTTTCTGACACACGTAAATCCCATAGCTGCTTTTTTAGATGTCATTAATACAATATAATATAATCGATTTCGTTACCTAGCACCGGGAAACATGAACTAAGGACAAACATTATCGCGCTATTCGGCTTTCTTCGACCGTGTTAACGACTCGAACGGTTAACGTATTAACAAACGAGCAGAATTGATAGTATAATTTTGGGAAAAAACAAATATTGTGCATCAATTATTCGATCATCTCCAAGACAACGCGATTAATATTTATTGCGTTTAATTTTTATTTCTTATTTTCAAGTTAAGTTATATTGCAAAGTTTACTATTTCTAATAGATACTTGAAGTTTGAAAATAACGTTCTTTCGTTATTTAATCAGGTACAAAAAAATTACAATAATAAATTGTTAGTTGCGCCTCGTCGGCAGAGAGTCGTCTACACGCAAAAGGTTAAACGAATACAGAAAGCGAACACTACTCTTCGAGGATTCGCAAAATACGTGCTCGCAAAATAAGAGCTCAGGAATCAAAAATGGTCGATCGAAGGAGGAATTTTGAAAAACGTCATAAAATGCATCATATTTCGTTCTTCGTCGAATTTTTCTTAAATTAATTTGTCGAATCGTTCGTTTCGAAGATGCATCTCGCAATAATCTTGAATCTCTGGAGACTGAAAACGCGACAACGTAAACGAGGCTAATATTGGCGACGACGGCGACAGCTAACTTTTTTCGTTAAAGTCGAGCGCACCACGACAATTAAAGTCGATACGACTTGTCCTTCCCCTAATAAACGAACGCATAAAAACGCCTTCTTTTTGTGCCAACGGACACGCGTTGGCTTCGAAAATTCGCAAAATACGATGAGAACTGAGAAATCAAAAATGGCGGATCAATGGAAGAACTTTAAAAAATGTCATAAAATGCGTCATATTTCGTTCTTCGTGTAATTCTTCTTGAATGAATTTGTCAAGTCGGTCGTTTCAAAGATGCATCTCGGAAGAATCGCGAATCTCTGGAGACTGGAGACGCGATAACGTAGACGAGGCTAACGTCGACGACGACGGCGGCAGCTAACGTTCTTCGTTAAAGTCAAACGCGCCACGACAATTAAAGACGATGCGGCTCGTCCCTCCCCCCTAATAAACGAACGTCTCTTTTTTTTGTCGGCCCTTAAAACGTAGGAACGAGCAAATTCTCCCTGCTCTTTCTTTCTCTCTCCATCCAACGACCGTGCCAACGGACACGTTCGCCTTTTCCTCGAAAACTCGGCTGTAAAGTAAGGCGTTTCTTAAAGTATCCTCGTTGTTGGACCATACACACGCGTCTCTCCCACGCTTTATCATCGTGCCTCCTAAAACGTTGCCGTGTGTCTAACGAGAGCGTCTCCATGACGCTCGAAATACGCAAACCCTCGTTGGTGCTTTCGATTTATCTCGCGTGCGAAGGTCGTCCTTCGTACGCGGGTTAATCGTATTTTACATCTCAATTTTCTATTATTTATTCGGGTCAAATTTATTTTATGAAATAAAACTGATTGACTCTTAATGGACAAACAGGTACCGACGAGTCGAGCTCTACCGCGTTTCCGATTTGATCGAATAATTAATTTAAACAACTAACACGCGAGAAATGTCCACGTGTTCGTGACGTTTCGACGCTATCCTGAACAGGATAATGTCACGCGAGGAACTCGCGTCTACTCCTTGTCACGCGGTTGTCAATCACAATTTTTCACGAACAATTAATTGAAAATGACAATCTTGATTTTTCATACGTGTATATTAAATTTTTATATTAAATTCGTCCTTCTTCTCGAAGAAGAAAAAAGGATTGAGCACGATGATACAGCGATCTTGTACTTCGATCTGATCCAAGATTTTATCCTGGAATATCTTATTTTATAAGTGCGCTCTCCGATAAAATAATTCGTTCATTTGCGAATGGTCCAGCAATGCACGGATGTACACGCAAAATTGCAAGGAAACTTACCGGCTCTAACGTTGACATCACGACTGTGGACCGAACCGACTGGGGAGCGTGCGAGACAACTGTAGACCTGAGCGTGAACTTCCTGACGATAGTCACCGGCACGGAAGGGTGGGAAGACCAAGTTTCCGTTCGGCAAGACCTGAAAGCACAAAGGTCGTTAAATATCATTTTGTACTATTTCGATTTACCTCTGGAAGAGAAGAAAACGAAGATGGCGCTTAATGTGTTAACTGTTATCGTTTTGGGGGAACGAAATACAAAAAAGAGTCAGAGAGTTGTCTATTTCCGTACGATCGCTTAACGAATTGCATGAAAACTCCGAACTTCGATGCTTATTGGATAAACAGAAAAAAAATAGGAAGACAAATCGAAGGTTACGCGATGATCAAACTTATTGGTAAAATACAATTGCAATGAACCTTTTCAAAGTAATTTAATATCGATAAAACCGTCGAGCGTGGATGAGAAAGCGGCGATACATCATTAAAGTTGGTAACTGTATGGATACATGTACGAGGGAGAAAGAAAGAGAGAGAGAGAGAGAGAGAGAGAGAGAGAGAAAGAGATAGAACCACGATCGTACGAAGAAAATAATAGGAGGCGATAATTGGATTTCAACGAGCTCGTAATGCTTGACCTCGTCTCTCTATTTCTCTCTTTTAAATGTTCTATGTTTAATTGCAGACAGTCGTCAATATTACTTTCCCCACGGCAAGAGAATCACATATATCGCGAATGATGAGCGCCACGAACTCAAGAGTAAACTTAACAATTTCGTACCTGTCTCAATCCAGGAACGTCTCCAACAGCAGTACCGTCAGCACGAACCCAAATGATGTCCGGTTGTGGGTTTCCTCTTGCCTGGCATTCGACAACTGCTCCAGTTCCATTCGAGAAGTCAACTCTGTTCGGTGGTTCCTTGACAAACACGGGTCCCATAGATACATCCTCAGCGGTTATAACTGCAAACAAATACATGGCATCGATTAGATATGCCCACGACACTTGGACGTTCACCCGCATAAAAATGTGTTTACGTAAGTACTTATATTCGCGAGGCATTTAATTTTAATATAGGGCTGCGTAACACTGATGCCACGTTAAATCGATTTCCGATCGGATTTCCGGAGCGCTGAGAAATACGTTTCTTAAAATAATACAATAAATTTTTTTCAGCAATTGATACTTTACATATTTCTAGAGAATACGTTAAGTAAAATTAAGGATTTTATTTATGAAATATAAAAAATATTTACATTATTTTCTATATAAATTAATTATTGTCCTTATTCGCTCATTCTTACTTGGATAGTAAATATAGTTACTAAAAATTGATTTTAAAAAACTGGATCACCTGAAACCTATCATCGTACTTTGTGAAAGAAAAATGACCATCATAGTCTTCTTTCGTTCAGCAGATCATTTGTTCTTCTCTTTCGCGAGAGCAGCAAGAAAAATGACATTTGAAGATTGTGCGTAAAATAAGACACAAAAATACTAAAAACAGCGAATACTGAAAAAAGTTAAGATTTTGAGGAAATTCAAAACGCAAAACTCGAAAAATTTGCTTACAAGTATCACGACGCTGGATCGAAATGTTCTTTGCGGAGATATTACCCAGAGAGACCCCACGCGTTGCACGCTACTCGTATGATGCACGGTCATAACGAATAAAGCGGCGTATGACCTAATAAAATACAGTTAATTTTAACGAGACGACCTTAATGCAATTTTCTAATTTGGGAAAGTCAAGTGCAGACGCGTTAATTGCAACGGCAAAGTAGAAGCAAAAGTCAATTGGCAAGTATTAATGAGCGAAATGATACGATAAAATAAACACGTGTTAAATCGCCAAATCGATGCGCTCTCAAGCTGCATACGATTAACACTGCGAATGCTAGCTACGCGAATTCCGCGTTTTCTTGATTCAAAAATTGCAGGCAAATAATGTAATTACCTCGTAAAAAATGAAAAAATACAATTGAACATCTCGAAAACGAGATCATCGCGTGTATCGCGCAATGCTTATGTTTCTCGTTTCTGACCCAAAAATTGCATGCAAATACTGTAATTAAAATCGTGAAAAGTTACAAATTACCATCGAATCTTTCAAAAACAAAATCATCGCATCTGAACACATAGGTCACTCGATGACCTACATATTACAACTAGGGAGGAATTAATCTAGAGTGTCGCAAACAACTGAAGCAATACTTTTGTTTCTCGTTTCCAAACCCAAAAATTGTAAAAATAAAATATAATTATATTTCTCGTGAAAATTTACAAAATAATATCGAATCTCTCGAAAACAAAATCATCGCTCGATGACTCACGTATTACAACTATGAAGAAATTAATTTGTGAAGTGACGATACTTTTGTTTCGCGTCTTCGAGTTTCGCTTATCATCCGTTTCCTCCAGGATACGCGACACCCACGTTCAATTGGCGCGCTGCCAATTGCAGCAAACAACAGGTTGCCGGCCTGCTATTGAATAATATGCTATCAACGTCACGCTACCATAAGGGAGATGTACAATGCGTGATTCCTTTTCCGTCGTTGAGAGAGTCTGCGTTTCTTAATACCGCGTGTGACATCCCAGCTGCATACATATAAGCATACGTATACGAACGATGGTAATAACCGCGAACCACATCAGAGACGATCGATTTTGGACCGATCGATTTCCAGATCGCTGTCGATAACAGTTTCGTAGTGGAATTGAATGTGTCCAAGTCGCAAAACTCCATAAAATTACAAAATTACAACTTTAATAATAAATCTACCGACACTTTATGTATATATATTCCTACCGAATGCGGCCAAAAAAGTGATGGAAGAATTTATCGATTTTATGATTTAACACAGATAAAAGATCCATTTTTCATCTCCAATCACGATCTTAGACAAAAATGGATCTCTATGTAAGCTGGTGAGCAAGGAACTGCAAACTGTTCGTCGAAGATCTTTATTGGCCTCAGATAACGGGTGTGGAATCCATATCTCTTGCCTATATACCTTGTCAATTTCATTTAGATACCTTTGTATGGTGTACCATGTTGACCCAAAGCTTTTGGATAATTCCTGTATACTTAACCTTGGATCGGACTCCACTAGAGATTTTAAGGCATCATTCTCGAATTGATCTGGACGTTCACTTCGATGCTTGTCTGACAGGTCATAATTACTAGTAGCAAATCATCTGAACAACGTTGACATTTATTCACTTTTAATACATCTCCATATGTATTACAAATTTGCCTTGTTCTTTTTGTTGCACTAAATCCGGCGTGAAAATGAAAAAACATACGATTACGAATATGGCTTTCAGAAGCTACGAAGTTTGCCATTTTAGTACAGAGCTATAACAAATTTTATAATATATTGTTGGGAATAAATTACTAACAAACTGATTGAAGAAAAACACTAAAAACATTTGTGCTTACACTTGTCCGGTTATCAAAGAACTAATGATAAATAAGGTCTTGGGACCAAAAAGTAACGTCGTAATTGCTCATATCAATATTTGTTTAATAATTATCAATCGATTGCGTACGCCGAAGTTGTACAGATATCGATTAAAAGATAATTTATAACGAGAGTAATTACATCGTTCGCTCAAAATAAAAATATATTACAAAATTATTTGTTTTAATTTTACGAAAAAAGACGACGTTATTTTCCGATCCCCCTAATACATCGTCGTGTCATAAAATAGCGTCTTGCTCTATTTTTGAAATATAATAATAAATCGGTGCTCACGCGATTCCCTGCTCCCTACGAGGCTACGAGGTTTCGCTTAAATCAGAGTGGTTCGGGTTGGAAGCCTTGTCTGGTTAAAGCGACAGGTGTCGCCCTGATTGAGTAAAGCGATTATAATTATATAGAAAATTGGTACCCATTAATTGGATTGGGCTTTTGGTTTGACTAACAGCTGTTTACGACTGGATACAGCTGTTTACAATGCCGGCAAGGAAGTAATCATTAACTATGAGATATTCATTTGATCCACTGTATTTTTTGTATATTTATTATTTCGATCTATGTTTATGAAATAATTTTTCTTCGAAAAGTCTAAAGCCTCAAAAGGAGCACCGTGGGGAATCTTCATCTGTCCTCAAGTAACATCGAGATATGGCTTCTAAATCGACGGGATTCGACGACGACGTTGACAAATAAAGAGTCGATATTTTGATAGAAGCGTCAAATGCAAATATCTCACACGTCGCCGTGAATATTTCAGTACGATTCTTTTCTCCTGTTTGTTTCCATCGAGCATTGGATAATATAAACGATCGTTTACTCTCGGATACTCGTTGAACGATGGAGATTCGAGCTTAAGGGGCATTCGCTCGTGCTACTTTCTTCGCACGTAACCGCTTACCGATTCACCTACGCTATGTACGAAACAAAAGCAAATAAATGCCCATGGTATATAAAATCGAAGAACCGGTTGCCGAGGCGTATGGTATCGAATCCAACGACAGGAGGTACGTACGCAGGTACAAGAAGCAGGTGTTACGCGTTTTTGATGCGTTCCTCGAGCTTCGATGCGCGTAGCGAAATGACGAGATTCAAATTTATGTCCTGCGTATCCGTAAACTCTGTATTAACATGTAACAACTCGATGGTATAAAGTTCTATTTCTCCTTATTAAATCAGTCTGTCAACGACGAACGTAAATACGAGGTATCACCGTATAAAGAAACATTTCATCACGGGCTACGACGATGAAGGATGAAAATTGATCTTCGCTTTATTTTTGCTATTAAGAACTATACAAACGGGATAAATAAATCGAACAGTACTCTTTGATCAGACTAATCTCCTTCTAAAATAAATAGTATATCGTATTTGGGATAAAAATAATATACAAAGTTTAATAAAAAAAATTAAGATCGAAAGCGACAAAAGAAACAGATCGTTGCGTCGGTAACACGATGCTCTTGAATCAGAGACACTTTGAAAGACTCATTTTAGTACAATGATGGAATACACGCGCATTTTACAATACATCTCAAAATCCGCACAAACGCCCCTCTGTACGAAGCGTCGCGCCTTATCGTTGGATCGATACGTTATTTCAGCAGGGACTGTATATAGGGTGATACTAAACTGATTTCACAAACTTTAGCAAATCAACGAGTAGAGAGAATTTTCCGTAGAAGACGGCACTTAGCTCGATGCAAAGATCAATTTTACACCCTCGTTGTGGATATGTTCTCCTTTCTCTCGAAGATTACCGAGCATCGAGATAATAAAGACAGAACATTGGAGAAATAGTAGCCAATGGATCGTCGTAAGAATTCCTTATTAAATTTTCTTATGTGGCAGGAAACAACCGCTCCGTCAAACGACCCGGTAAAGTCTCTTACGCCGCTTGTAAATCACTTCGAGCGTACGTAGATTACGGCGTGCGTTCGTGATCGCTCGGAGGGCAACGAAGTAGTTCGGTTCCCGAGAACTAAACGGTCGGTTAGGATGGCACGTGTACGCGAGCGTGGACAAGTTGAACCGCCTAGAGACGGCTTCCGTCGGCGACTTCCACTAGGAGCCTCGCTTCTTCCCTTCTTCCTTCCTATCCGAGATTCGAACGTTCAAAGGCGATGGAGAAGCGGGTGCGCGTTCTACGCGTTCACGATGAAAGGCAGAGATTCTTGCGGGTCGGCAACCGCTCTGTAAATCTATATATAGAGAAGGTTTCGTGCTGCATCGAATATATTTCCAACGAATGCGTGGCACACGTGTGCTTGGTAGTGGTGCTGTTGCTATAGCCCCTAAGAATGATAATGCCGATGTCGATGACAACGTCGTTGCTGTTACCGGTATTATCAATGATCCTGATGACGATGACAATGTCAATAACGATATTGATGGTGCTGGTTCTTAAATCTTGATAAGATTAGCTCCCAACGATCCTCCTTGGTTTAACAGCCATCTACTGGAATTATATCGTACGCTCGTGATCGTCGTGATAATTGTATGTTGTGTTCAGATTTGTACTGATTGTCAGTGCATATCAGCGATTTTTCTGAATTTCTTTTTCGATGATGATACCTGGACTACGTGATCTTTAAAAATTTACGAATTAATCTTTCACACAAACAATGGGTGATGCATTATGAACCCAATCGATGAGCTATTTAAAAATAAGAGCAGATGATGACGCCAATGATGATGTTCGTGGTGCTAATTCGTAAATATTGAGAACCTTTGCTCCCAACGATCATGCAAAGCCTTCCTGGTCTAACGAGCATGTACTGGAGTATCGTACATTCGTGATAATCGTTTGCTGCGTTTAAATTTGTACTGGTTGTCAGTGCGTACGAGAAATTTTTCTGCCTTTGTTTCTCGATGATAACATCTGGGCTACCAAATCTTTCAGCACGTATGGACGGACCCTCCAGGCAAACAATGGAAGATGCATTAAGAGCCCAATCGATAAGCTACCCAGAAATAAGAACAGGTCGATGACGACGGCGATGACGACGTCGATGACGACGTCGATTTCGATGTCGAACGCTACACTCCACGTCGAACGACAATGGAAATCGATTGGATGTTCCTTCAAGCGCGCCTTTGTCCATCGTGCGCTCGTTTGATAAACGCCATCGGCAATAAAACAAGCGGACAACGCCGATCTCGTCGTAACTCGTGGGTCCTTATCCAATTAGATACGCTTCGATGCTGATACATTTGTATGTGTGACGCGCAACTAATACGAACGATCGTCGTTGCATTTTCCATAAGCATCGAGATAACCTCCTCACAGAGTGCTTCTAATATTAAATATCTATTCGTGAAGAATCGTGCGGATTCGTGAGACTCTTCGCCGCGTGTAGTACGAGCTTTCCGTATAAGGAGAGGGTTACGTCGTTGGAATGTCATGCGCGCGATCGTGCTGTGAATGCTTCGATATCGTGACGGATCCCCCCTAACTTCTTTTAAGGACCGAAATCTGAGCGTCGTCCATCCGATCACTGTCCAGCGCTCATTGTTCACCAAAAGGTATTTGCGAAAATCCAGAGCGCATCTATAGATTTCAGCCATTATCGATAGAAGATGACCTGATTGATTTAGTCGCGTATCGAAACAATAAATCGTTTACTTTTTGAAGAGATTAAGTGAACATTTCCTAAAGAACGAATCGATTCGACAGCTTGACGATCAACGTCTAACGAAGGCAGCTGTGCAATGAGTTATTTTTTTAAAAAAAGGCGGTTATTATCCATTTACGCAACAGTTATGATATAATCATTTGAAACATCATTTACAATCATTGGTGCGACCTTCGATTCTGTTGCGTCGTACGCAAGGTAACTTCCATTTTCCCGAGTCTTATTATATTTAACAAATAGACTGTTACGAATTTGAAGACGATGAAAACTTGCAATTCTCGAGAAAGTCGAGATATCCGTAGCACAGAGATTCATCTTAGATCTTTGTACAAACGTATAAAGAGGAGGAGAAATGGAGAATTATAAAATAGTAACATTGTATTACGTGTATGTATTATATCACAGAGGTTGAAACTGTTAATACTTCTTTGTGACGTTCGGGGAAAGCTATACTTTAAGAATGATTTCATGAAAGTCACGTTTCCTACGAGCGCCAAACGCCTCCAGGTACAAACTCATGCACACGTGCCTCAGAACGAGTCGGGCCATCGTCGTCACGTCCTCGACTAGTCACGAAAACATCTGTATTCGTGCAGAAAATACGAAATCAGCCTCCCCGGTTCATTTTTTGCCGCAACAGATTTCCGGTCTTCTCGATCCGTTGGATGTCGCGTCTAGGCGAAGCCGACAGACGATCACTAATGATAAAAAAAAGCTCGTTATGCTCCCAAACTCGGCGCATGACTTTCGATCTCGAACACCCAAACGCGTGATCGTTGTGTATGAAGAAACAACAGATTCGAATCAACTGGATTATCTGATTCAATTTGGATTTTCTTTCGAGTTTCGAGTTTAATTTTAAGTCCTCATCGATCTTTGTTCATTTGAGGCATTTGAGGCAGGCTGTCGTTAAAGAGCACTTGTGTAAAAAAAAATTGCTCTTGGTGGTCATTAAAGGTCATTGTTTTTATTTCAAAAGGCCATAATAAATATTTATTGTTGGTGACAACATAAGTAGTTTATTAAACGACGCTATTTAAACGAAAACTTCATTTTCACTGCATCAAGGCATCTCGTATCTCTCGCATAGCCACTAGTTTTGCGTTTGGCACTAAAAAAACCAATTAATGAATCAATAATAGTCTCTAACTTTTCGATTCTGTATAAAGGACAATCTTCACCGGCTAAGAGATAAAGATAGCACCGAGCAAGGCTTAATCCTTATTCAGAGATGTACTATTTATAGGAGGCTACTGATGACCTAAAGCGCGATAAACCTTCGATCTGACGCGGAAAAACTGGCGCATTTTCCTCGAGATTCGTATCTCTTTACCCACCGTCTTACGCAATGCGGGTGAAGAATCACGAATGCTCTTCTACGATCTTTTGGTCTCACTTTGCAACGAAGTCTCTTTCAAAATGGTGGGGTACGTTCTTCTAGCATGTAGACTGTTTTTAGTAGTCTTGGCAAAATAAAAACGTGGGAATGCGCACGCGCGCGCGCATATCCGCGCATGACGCGACTGCGTGTCCTAAATACCGGCTGACCGTGGCTGATAATCCGAGAAAAATCACGCCTCTTCCGTGAAACGCGCCGCCTTTTTCTCACTCTAAGAGAACAAGAAGATTCGAGGAAAAACATCAGAGGTCCTCGCGTATCCTCGAGATTCGAGATTCAAGAAGCGGCTCCTTCGTTGCGTCTTTGCTTGCGCGCAATAACTTCGACACGCTCGTTGTACGCTTGCGAGACGTTTTCCTCAAAATGGCCGACGTGAAGAGGGTGCAGCAACTCGTTCTCACGTTGAAAATCTTCTCGTGATCCAACAGCGATGCCACTTCTTTGTCAGAATTGTAATTGTCGTGCTTAATAATTATTTGACAATTCTGAAATTACCATCGAAATCGTTGACCAACGAGGATCGTCGTTAGAGAATGTTGTGAGTTTTGATAGAATCGAATCTCTTCTTCGATTAAATTGATAAATTGATTAAATCAATGTACGCTGAGATATCGAATATTATCCTGAGTTCAGCGTACAATGGATTCTCGTGGGATTCTATTTAAAGCTGGCGAGGGAAAGAGGAGAAGGGCACGCCACATGGTCAGCCACCTACACGCCTATCAGCTCGTAGGAGCAAACGCTTACAAAACTTCCGAGCGAGATTGCGTCGAATGCGATTTTCTTCCAATATTCTTACGATGTCTTTCCCCGCCTTTCTTTCCTCTACTTGAAAACAAAGCGGTACCCGTTCGACCAGAAGGTGGCTCCAGAATTCAGAACGAACAGTAATGATTCACCCATCACCCATGTAGGTGTGGGGTATATGACGAATAGATGGATCATTGAAAATCGTAAAGTAGCGTTTACGATAGAATCGATAAACACGCATGATGAAAAACATCCTCGTTTTTTCCGTATTTTACGCTAGCGGCTCAAATCAAAGCAGAGCAAGAGAAGTAGAGAAAATTCGTGGGAACTCGAAAGAAAGAAGCAAACCGTGATATTTCATGCGCGCTCGAGGGGCCGCTTCGAGTTACATCCTGGCTCGTACGATGCTACAGCATCCGCGGTCGACGTGGATTCACCTGGCTGAGGAACGAGGCTTAGGATGAGAGCGCGATTCTCTCTCTCTCTCTCTCTCTCTCTCTCTCTCTC
>JAITYT010001658.1:422910-438901 GCA_025433975.1 Liostenogaster flavolineata
AATGATCGTACATATCATGAAATATGTACTAAAAGTAAAAGCAACACGAGCATGGATACCGCCTCGTCGCGATACAAAAAACATTCGAATGAAAGGATACGTTTTATTAACCACGTTAACGAAAAATACACAAATGCACCTAATGTATGTCGACGATTAGACGCGACTAAGATCTTAAATAGAAGTAATTTGATCGGACGATATCGAAAAAAGCACGTGCTTGCTCACGTGGTCGTGAATGAGAGATAGACGCAGAACACATTAACGATTCTCACGGGCTCGTCTACCCTCGCCGCACCCTGTGACGTCACGCAGCCTCCGTTTATTGATCCATTACGATATTACAGTCTATATTTTCATTCGAGTGAACGAAAAGGAAGTATAGCGGATATAAGATGAACTTTAAAGATTAAATGTTTCAAAACTGCTATCTACTCGATACAATGTTATAAATTATTAGCCTTTAATCAAATTTTCGGGAGAATTTCGTTCTTCGAATCGTAAACTTCCTTTCCTTGGAGCTTTCCTAGTGCGAAGTCTCTTATCGAGTAGAAATAACAGGTCGTGAAATAAAAATGCTATCGATACCTTACGATGATGTGATAAATAACTATAAAAATCGCTTCCCTTTTTCTGAAATCGGTTAGTACGTTTAAATACGAGAAATTCGATTTTTCGAATATAAAAATTTTTCTGATTTGAGCGTAAAGTTATTATTTTTTACATATTTTTTCATTAAAATTATTTTCGATAGTAAATTTGAATAAAATTTTGCATCGATACGCGTATGCCCTTTGACGCGTTAAGATTTGCTCTATCTCTGATCGAACGAAAGCAGTTAGTCAGTTCTGTCGCAAGCTTCGCCGCGGCCAGACGTGCAAGTAGGATTGCCTACGTGCCGGGGTGAATCTTGCAAGCTCCCTCTTATCGAGCTTTCAGATGGCTGTGCCTTTTAGATTCTGACTTTTTCCCTTAATTTATTTTATTTTATTCTCATTATTCTATCCTTGTTAATTGTGCTATATTTAAAAAGAAACTATCGACATGCCGAAGAAAATCGGATTCAACGTAGTGTACGCCACGAGTAAGCAAAAATCAAATTACGTAGACGATAGAAAATTTAATGAACAGTGATAACCTCCAGTAATACGGGAATATTTGTACGATACTCGATAAAACAGAAAGTTCTTCCCCTGCAATATACGCAAAAATTGCAATCGTTCGACTTCACCGAGATGCATTTCGAATGCATTTGTCTTTTAACATTAAATACATTTATTTCTTACTTTATCGTATCATCTTTATCGACATTTTTTAACAAGATGGAAAGAGATTTTGACAGATGTTCATATTTTATACGCTATCGTGTGTCTTTTACACGTTACAAAACCTACACAGTGGTTTGATATTTCTAATTGCAAATAAATCCTACTTATTAATCACATTGTATATTAATGACTCTGTTATCCGTCGAATAAATAAAATTGAATTATTTTAAATATCTTTACAATTACTACGATTTTTATGTTAAACGTTGCAAAAAATGTTGAAAAAAAGATTAAATAATTTCAGTCGAATATTCTGGCATAATTTTAATAGACTGATACTCTGTAAGAATGTAGATTTGTACGAAAAATACTTAAATTCCCGACTTGAAATAAAATAATTGCATGTAACACGTGTAAAAGATGTTTTTTTCTAATCGTTTTAAATGTACATAGCAATATTATATATATTATATAGGCGAGGAAGACAGGCATTCGTCTTTGGAACTTAATATACATGGGCCGACAGTACGAGGTTGGCAAAGTGCAAGAAAATGTATGTATCCTCAGGAACTTGTATTACGCCTTCACGGACCGACAAAACTCACGAGAATACAAGTATTGGCACATCAGTATCTCATACGTACGTTAAATGTTTGCCCGAAATCAAATGTCCTGTTTTACAGGTCTAATTTCATATTTCAAAATTGATCCCTTGTACACCTGTATTTATTCTATTTGACTCTGAAACTTAACGATTTTTCTTAAAAACATCGAAGTTATTGCGTGTCCGCGCGAATAAAAAGATCTATTGGATAAAAACGAGACTGCACTTTACTTTCAATCGAAATTAACACTTCGGTAAAGCGAAAGCAAGCATACCTACTTTAAAGTTGAACAATGAGTTCGAAAAAACAATTTGTTCACTATAGAAATCGAGTTAACGTTATATTCTACCTTAATTTCCCGCGGTTATGGCTTTACGACCTCTCCCTTATCCCTTTCCACCTCTTTATCCGGAAATAGAAACGGCATTTCCAGCAAAAGAGATTGTCAGAATTTAAATCGATGAAAGTACCATGGTAACTTGCCACGAAAGAAAGCCTTGTTATGATTTTTTTCGGAGATTCTATTTTTGCTATTGAAATGAAGCCGAGAGACACGCTTAATCTTATCAAAATTCACTTTGCAGCCGAAAAATTGGAGATTTGGACATCGAGAGAAGAAAATGCCTCCATTTCGTCGGAATTTAGTTACTTAGGCTACATTACTTTATCCGACAATGCCTCAACCCTATATAAAAGTAGAGAACTCAAAAGCGTGGCACTTCCAGAGACAGATGCTGCATCGCTCAAACTTAGGCTCCACAAACCGCACAGTAATGCGCACAATATTCACAGTCAGGTAATTACTTGAATTATAAACCATTCTTTTTTACAAGAAATTTCTCTTTTTCAGTGCATACGTTTCACTTTGTTTTAGGCGCATGTAAAGTTACTTAATCAATATATATTAATTTATTTTTTGTTACGTATCCGTCTGAAAAGTACGTATCCATGTGTTGTTGTAATTACCGATTTATATGTGTCCGCGGCGTAGCTCGCGTTGCCGTGGCGTCCGGAAGGTCGCCACATATGTTTCAATAAATTTGATGGATTTTATTACAGCTTTATAGAAAACGACATATTTTAAACTCATTTGTCCAGGTTGGTCTTATTGCAATCAACATTCTCGGAGAACCATACGGTCAAGAATTAGGTGGTCAAGGCGATGCGCCGTACAACCCACATTATTCATCCCCTTATGACGATTTAGCCTTTGAAATGTACGTTGACCGTGAAGTTGCCAAAATTATAAGGCAAATGGAAGCAAAGAAACTGCAAGCGGTGGAAGGTAAAAAATTGACATCGACGAGTAAGTCGCGCCTTTTCGACTTACGGATATATGATTTTTTTCAGAGGAACGTTTCGAATACGCTTCAAAACTTAAAGTAGCTATGGAAAATCTTAGAAAGGCAGGAGAACGTCTTGGAAAGTATGAATTAGAAAAAAAGTACGCTATAGCTTTAGAAGATTACGATAAAGCCAAAGCCAAGAAAGCTCAAGCGCAACAATATAGACAACAAGTTTATCAAAGTCTGGAAGTGGAGGATCTACTTGAAATGCACGGGGTGAGCTTCTTTACGTGATGTTTCTTCAATATTTTTTAAAAGCTAAGTAAAAACATATTGTGTGATTATATAATTATGTAGCCGTTAGAAAAGAACAATTTATCGTCATTGGAAAGCAAAGAAGCCATTCCAATAGATACTGCCAGTTCAATTGCAGCTGTTGTACCGGAGGATATTACTTCGCCTCCAAGGCTGGTAGTTCCGCCTAATCGCGACGGTGCTTTGTCACCTACTGGTCCCGCTCATCAGCCACCTATATCTCCACTACATCAAAAACCAAACAGTCCAGGTACAATATATTCTAGATAATAAAATATACTATGAATTTCATAAACGAACCCTGAGTATAACCACCAATTTATTTTAAAAATATCATCACAATTTGACATTTTCAGAAGTCACCGATAGCCCTACTAATGGTATATTAGAGAGACAAAATAATTGTAACAAAGGATCACTCAGGCGAAAAACTAAGTCTGCGGGACCTGCGTTACGATCTAGTTATGAAGCTTACGAGGAAAGGACTATTCCCGCTTTAAGGCAGTAAGACAAATGCTTATCTACTTATATTGGACGAGATTATCTTTACTAAATTGTACCCTGTCATATATTTGTGTTTAAAAAATATTTTTGTATACCGTGTCGTAATATTTCAGTTCACATACGAACGAGTTCACGAGAGAATGTCATTTGGATGCTACGGAAACGAAAGTTACGTCAAAACTTAACGATCGAGAAAAAAAGCAAGCCGCACTACCCATTGCGGTCTTCGGAATGGAAATGGTATTTTTACGTCATTTAAAATCTTTCACATATACGTATACTAACGGAATTTAGGGAATGCTATCGCATACTCGTTATTATATTAAGTAAGACATAATACTATTGTAAAAAAAATGATATAATTAGGTAGAAAAATTTTATTCGAAACAATTTACCGATAAAGAAGAAGGACTAATGCAATTGAAGGAAGAGTTGAAGACATTTGATTCGGAAGTTTCAAAGCATTCGGCAAATAAGACCGCGAGAGCGGCTATTTTGTTATTACACAGAGCTTTAAGAGACAAAGTTTTCAGCGTGTATAGCTTGGCAGCGCAGCTTATTAGGATTTTTTTTGCTGAATTTGCGGCAGATAGGTAAAAATTATTTTAACGTTTAGAATATATCACTTTAATGTCATCAAAAAGAAAGATAAAACAACATCTCATTTTAGGGTATCGTCGACTGAGATCTCTAGAAGCGTAGATCGTTTACTACCAGAACTTTTGACAAAGTCGGGAGATACTACTCCAAGAATACATAACATGGCAGTCCATACAATTCTCAGTATGGCAGATTGCAAATGCGTACGAGAATTGCACATAATACCGGTTCATCTAACGCGTCCGGTTAGCAGCAGTACGCATCAAAGACTGGCGCTGAGCAGATTAGAGATGGTTGAACAATTAATATTAAATCATGGCATATCAACGGACAAGCAAAGGTGATTCTAAACAACATTACTTTTTAATCTAATCTAATCTATTACATACAACATTTCGAGGAATACGGGACCTCTGATCTTAGTAACAATTGTCCATAAGTTTATCAAAAATGTCAAAATTTCAGAGGTCCTTTCTTCCATTATAAATTCTGATTTTCAAAACGTAATTGCTCTGATAAGGCATTGTAATTGTTGTAGCGGTCTAACTTGCCGCACGTTATCCGAATTGGGTTCATCTGGGCTACATCATCCAGCAGAAGCAGTACGAAAAGTTTCTGAGAGAATATTAGTTTTAGTGTACAAAGTAAATCCAAGATTGGTACGCAAGCAGTTGCCTCCCGATGATGACATCACTAGAAGGAACTTGCTATATCGTCAATTATTTCATGAATTTGATCTTATTGATCTTCAGGTATAAATTATTCTATATTTAGAAGAAATATTAAAAGTTATTTAACAAGTAAAATTGATAAATAATAAATTTATAAAACAGAGAAAGAAAGAATCCGAAACTAGTCACAAAGCAACAACGACACCTACACGCACAAAGTCCACAGAAAATAATGTAGCAGACATAACAAAATCTCCTCCAAGAACAAGTCCTGTTGTTAGCACCGGTAGTTCAACAAGCATTACTTCTCCGTCCGAAAATAGCACGGATCATAAAGGTGATAAGTAAGTGTACTTTTCGAAAATGTTCATACATGCTATTTTCTTAATCTAAAATTCTAAAAATGTTTGAAAATTCTTATTAAACCACTTTTAATTTATTCTCTAGGATGTGCATATTTTGTTTGTCAAAAGGTCAAGTATACTCTGAAGAAGGTTTAAACATTCATTATTGGAGAAGTTGTCCAATGTTAACGCGATGCGAAGCGTGTAAACAAGTTGTTGAAATTTCTTATTTAAATTCACATTTATTAAGTAAATATTTTTATCACAAAATATACGTAATGTATCTCTTGCAGAAATTTTCCGATCATTATAAACTCATATTACAGATGAATGTGATATGAGAAGCAATTATGTCAAGTGTGATTCATGTAAGACAGCTGTGCATGAAAATTCCATGGAAGAACACAAAAGAGACACAACATGTACAAGTATGTATACGTACAAATTTCAGGTTAATACAATAATCATTATAATTGTATTTTAGAACCTATAGAGGGATACGAACGTTGTCCACTTTGCCGTACGCTGGTTAATCGAAACAAATGGAGAGAGCATCTTATGGGTGAACATTCATGTACAAATAATCCACGAAACAAATTAGGAAAAACCTGTGGGTTACATTTATAGGAGTTTTTCTAATGTAATGTCAGGAACTGGTACCGTTAAAAATGTACACACTTACATCTAATATAATGTTATTGATCCAAACGAAAGAAAACTCTTGGAATTTTTTCAAATTGAATTCAAAGATATAAAAAATGGTAACAGTTTCTGAACTTTACATATCATAGTGATATATTGATACCTTTTTTAATTTTAGGTTCGAAATCACCATCGAATTCTCAAAACCTTGGTGGAAAATTAACTTCACCTACTGGTAGAGATTACTAGCGTCACTCATCAACTTTAGATTCGTTATAATGTAAAAATTTTTAGAAAAAGTTTCTAATTTTATTTATTTTGTAGTTTATCTGTGTTATAACTTGTCGAACATTTTTCATATTTATACTTATACCTAAATGTTTTTATAGGAAAACCCGTCCTTTATAAAAGTTTTTTAGTTAAAAAAAGTCTAATCATAATTTAAGAATCTCTCGTTTTTGAAAAGAAACGGAAACTTTATTACTAAGTGGATCCAAAGATCAAGAAAAACGACAAGTAATAAGGATGAATATCGATAAGCCATAAAGTAGGTATACATTTTTTGCAACTTTATCATATGACAAACGATCGTTCTGGGTGGTTTCATTTATTTCGTAATATAACAAATGTTATGGCATTAGCCACCTCATCATTAATGATTCCTCTACATCCGCCCATATTTATAATATTTTTACTGTATCCTATAAGAATGAAATTCCATTGGTATTAAAGGCTAAATTTTAAAAAGAGTTTTTCTCGCTCAAATATTATATGTAGTTTCATAAACTAATCATTTCATGAAAAATGAATAGTAAAAAAAAAAAAAAATATTTACGATTGTTTTTTTTATCCTATAAAAAGTATTTATTTCAATTTTTCTTAAATATATCGTTATGGGTTGTCTAATTTTTTTTTCAATATAATAATTAATTTCTTAGACTTCATTTTTAATAAGGTGCAAATATTGTACTTACATACAATTGTTAAATATGACACGTTTGAAAAATTTAAATTAATTTATATCATTTTTTACGAACAGCCACCGTTTTCATTAGTGCCATCTTTTACAATCGTATCTTTCTTTAATGATTCTTCGTTGTTACTTTCCTCTGCTAATGTAGAAATGCGATTCTCCTTAAATTTATTTTTTTCTAGCAAATAGAGATAGTAAGCTATAATTATTGCGAAACTAACAATATTATATTTTCTTAAATAACACCATAAAATACATACCATATTTAGAACAATCGCCTCCCAGAAGACGCAAATAATGAATCGCATCGTGTACAGGAACGTAAACTCGCAATGACATAATACCTCTCCATCCTACTATTTGTAATGTTAGAGGACAAGAATTTTCTATCGTTTCTTCTTTATATATAAGTATACAACAACCGGTTGCTAAAAAAAAATAACCAGAAATAAAATATTTAAAATATATATAAACATTATATAACACGAGTATGTCAAATTTGTTACTTGATTAACAATTCTATCCAATGTCTGAGCCATATGAAACTCATATTAACTTCGTCTTTATCAAATTCATCATTTCATTTTTGTAACTATAAGTTAATAAGATTTTAAATTAACTTGAAATACTTCTCATTCAATATTATTTCATGTCAATATAACATTATTTAACTTGTAGTCTGTTTGATATTTTTAACTTTTAATGTATCCTTACGCTTAAACAGGCTTGACAAACTTCATATAATTCAACAATATTGCAATCATTACCAAAATCCTTGAGACGTTTTTGAGTTTCCTCGCTTAATTTAATAATTTCAGGTGGTGCATGTGGATCGTTGTTTTGTAAAAGCATTATCAAATCTTCCCTTGCAACCTGAAGTTTTCTACTATTACCAATATAATGATAAATACTTTGCAGGCCTTCTTGAGCAAGTCTGAATGCACACTTCATATTTTTATTATCACATCGAACAAATGTTTTAACACCTGTGTTTATCATTTTTACTTTGTCTTCATTTGATATTACGAGGTCACGAATCGCTGACGATGTAAAATAAATATTCTTTTTCTTCCCTTCATGACATCTAACTAATAAACATCGAGGATCCAAATCATCAGATATTTTATAGAATTCTCTAAGGACATAGAAGATTAAAACTAATAATTTTGTCATTGCGGTTTAAAATACAAAGTAATCAAACAAAACTTACTTGATAGACAACCACACATCTTCTGTATCGTCTTTGAAGAAAACGAATGGATCTTCTCTATATCCAACAACTCTTTTACGTTTTCGTTGCGGACCCCATGGCTTTCTATCTTCCATTAATCTTTTTTTATCATCCACATTTGTTGCTGTCTCTGTTGTCGCTGCTGCTGCTTCCTTGAGGTCGCTGCTAGTATTTACTTCCCCCTCATTTTGATTTTGTACATGCAACTTACTTTCCCATGGTAAAGGCTTTACTTTTTCTAATACAGCAACAAAAAATCCTCCCGTATCTTGATGATGTGGTAATATTCTCATACTGTGAAGGCGAAACAAAAATAATAATAAATATAACAAAATCATATAATTATATAATATAGTATATAAAATTTGTTTCCTGTTTACCAACGTTCAAGATGAAACTTGGAAAGATCTTCTGTCCGTGGAGGAAACATTTTTGGTCGCACCTGTGTTTGCCACTGTTCAGGGACATCTTCCCAAGATTTATAATATTGTAAATTTTTAGAAGCTGGTAACCAATGAGTTACGCCTAAAATAAACATTACATTAATGTTATTTCTAGAATTAAAGATTTTTTAAAATAATGAACACTAACCAGGATCACATATCAACCCTGGTACTAAATTTCTACAGTCTACCAACTGTACAGAGTTTTCTGTTTCAAAAAGAATTCTATGAAGAACAGCTTCATTCTCAATGGGATTTAATGAGCACGTAGAATATACCATTCTACCTCCAACTGTTAACAATTCTAATCCTCTTTTTGCTATTCGATATTGAATTCTTTAAAATAATTAACATCAATTAAGATATGTTTATGATGTTTAAATGTACAAAATATAAAATAAATATTTACCCGTGAAGATTGTTACCATTTGCAGGACTCCACTTGCACCAAATATCAGGATTTTTTCTCATCGTACCATCACCACTACAGGGCACATCAGCCAATATTCTATCAAATCTAATTGAGAATCGAATGATTATTAACAAACGCTCATAATTCACAATAAAAAATAAATAACTACATTAGACAAGATACAATATAATTGCCTAAAAGCAAAGGTACAATACTAACTTTAAAATATCTTTTGTACCATCTGTATTAGTAACAGTAAAATTTGGTAACATTGATGAATCATGGTTTGTAATAATAATATTGGGACTATTTAATCTTTTCGCTTGGTGTACAAGCATATAACAACGAATATTATCAAGATCATTGGCTATTACAAAACCATCTGAAAGACAATTTATCTGTTAGAGAGGTCAAAACTATTTGCTTTAAATATAATATGAATATGTGCACAGACCTGGAAGAACATTACCCTCTTCTGCATGTATCATTTCTATCAATTGCGCTGTTTTTGATCCTGGTGCAGCACACATATCTAAAACCTATAAAAACTTATGCATAAGAATATATATTTCCATTTTAAACTACTTTAGTGAAAGATATTGGCTTTACAAGTATTACCTTGTGCCATGGCTTTACATCCAATACTAAGGGTGGCACCATACTAACTACTTCCTGCCTACTAATACTACCATTTCCTGTTTCTGCAATTAAAAAATTGTGTAACCTAAAATATGCTTCAGATCTTCGTATATCTTTCCTGGTTAATTGTAATTGCCAAGCTAATTCCTCTGGATAAAATGGCAAACAATGTAATATTGGTTTTTTCCCATCATTTAGATTATCTTGATCATCTTCCAAATTAGTATTTAAAATCTGTTTAAAGAAGTCACCCTTGATAATTTCAAGTAAAGCTTTTGCTTCAGTTTTCGAGCCAGTAATTCTAAATGCAACTGGAAGATTTTTCCTCATTGTAGAAATGAATGCATCCCACTTATCATCAGGCATTATATTTTGCATTTTATAATAATTCTCGAAATCTTCATTTTCTCTTATAATATCTGCATAACTTCTATGTGGCGTATTATCCCATTCTTCTTTTTTCTGCAAAATAATGTAGAATACATTTTTTAACAGCAGTAGAATATTTTTGTACAATGTAAATCTATCAAAAATTTTGTAAATAACATATGATGTAAGATATATTTACGCAAATAAATGTATAATGCGAATGTACTTTAAAATACTCTTTTTTAAAAAGAAATAAAATCTCATATTGAAATGGCCAACGCAATTCTTAATCATTGCAAATATTTCTAAGATTTAAAGTTCTACCTTTTGCTTCTCTCGACGTTTCTCGGCAAAATTTTTTTTTGGTCTATGCTTTCGACCTTTTCCCATTATTGTTTAAAAGCTTTACAACAAACCACTTCACGAATAAACACGTGTCTTTCTCGACACCAACAAATCGTTTACACCAGTGTAATGGAGTACCATACCTGTTTGACATGTTCTCAGATGGCGCTACCTGTATTGCAAAATTCATAAAACTAAAATTAAAATTTATATGTGTAGTAATTATATTGTTACTCTCTTTTTTAAAGACAGTTTTAAACAGTTTTAAAACAGATATTGTTTTAAACTTGATCAGAGCACGCAATCTTGTTATAAGATCCTAATTACTGTAAAGTGAGAGTTTAGTAAAATAAGTCCTTTTATGAAACACAATGTTTTTGTAACAATTGTATTTACAGCAATTATTATTAAAAAATCTTCATATTCCAAAGCGAATACTGAAATGAATGATGATGTTTCTTCTCTTCTTAGAATGCATGAAAATTTATATCGGAATCCTAATTTGCATTTTATTGATGAAAGATCGAGAACGGGTGTCAGAATATTTTTTACACTGGGAAATCAACAGGATTTAAAGCATATAATCAATTTTTAATAAAACAAATATACAGATTATTTTCTATAATCTAATATTCATACTTTAATACAATTATTAACAACTTATTCTATGCAAATAGATAATAAAATTATTCTTTAGAAATCTACCTTCAATAAGCGTGTAGTTTTTTAAAGATTCCAGACCATTTGTTGCCACGATTTAAAAATCAGTTATTTACAAAATTACAATATATCTTTATAATCTTATAAAACGAGACCTTGATATAAAAGACCATCAGATTCGGGTGATTCCATTCTATTTCTTAAATGTTCAAGTGTATTTGCCAAGTGTTTTTTAATTTGTTCAGTTTCTTCACTGAATTCCAGATTTGGAAGTTCTTCTTTAATTTTCGCAATAACTTGGTCTAGTATTTGAACAGTAACCTGAAAGTAATTATCAAATTTTATATATATATATATAACTATAATATAACAAAATAATAATAATAATATAGTCAATTATTTCATAGCAGTATTTATCTTACCGCAGTATTTCCTTTTTCATGAAAATATATATAATGATTCAATAATTCGACATAAAGCTGTACTTGTACTGACGTATCCATGCACTGACTCGCTATCCTGATGCCCTTTTTTAAACAATCTAAAACTTTATTTGCATCTTGCATCTAAAATTACAGAATATCTATTAAATTAATTTTTTAATATTAACCCTTCAAGCGCGGAAGAGATTGATATGAATCCTATCTCGTATGTCGAAAGAGATTTAATAGAATCTGCGATTTTTGCAGATGATTAGTAAAAAATTTATAACTCTAGAACTAATTATAGTGTCGATTTGAAATTTTTTGTCTATAAAATAATATATTAGATATTATTTTATAGAAGTCTATCATATCTTGGAGAAACACTATGATTACCAGAAAATATATATGTTTTTTCTTTGGTAAAACATTCTTTTCTCATATACCGCTACCACGAAGCAGGGTTCCTTTAATTTGTTTTATTCATAAAAACTCAGGGTGCTTCAGGGTACTAACTTATTTGAAATACGAGTTTTAATATAAAATATTAAATGTTAAATATATTATAGATACAAATTCACGAAAGACCGCCTCATCTCGACAAAATGGGATGAAGAAAATGCACATTCGGCGATGATAGTACCAGTATTAAAAATGAAAATAATAATACAGATATGATTTCTCAAAGCCACATTATACCTCTTTTGAATGATACCAAATATTTATAGATGATGAAATAATATAATGGATTAAAAATTTAAATTATGCAGTTGGCCACCGCGACGTAGTGGCTACGTCGTTCGACGACATGTGAAGTCCGGGGCCAACGTACTCACTACGTCGCTCGTCGTTGATGGATTAATAACTATTATGAAAATGAATATTTACTTCTTTCCCTCCTGTAGCTAATGATTTCCCTGACCAAAATATATGCGAACATGTTGCAACACCTCTGCATTGATCCGGCTTTCTTAACAATTTACTGGCATACAAAGCGCATTGATTCCGTACAGGTTCTGCATTTTCTTCGCTGAAACAACTCATTTGTTCAAATGTGGCGATTATCAATGTAATTGCTGCGAGCTGAGCTTTTGAATCGCTTATTTCATCTTCGTATATCGAAAATGCCTGGCTCATAAATTCGTATGCTACCATTTCAAAATTATCAAAACGGATTTCACCTATCGCAATGGCACCTTGAAGAAACAGTCTAAGTGGTAATTCTGCTAATTCCGCTTTCATCAACGCAGTTATTGTTGCATGACAAAATTGGAAGATTTTTTGACACTTTTTTTGCCACATTTCGTCCTAGAACACAGAAACAAATTTATTTTCTATACTACAATCGCTACAATGACTTACAAACCTGATCTTTCAATCCTTTGTAAGTGAAGGCTAGTTGATATGCTTGAAATACGATTGGTGGAAGTGTGTACTTAATCCTTCTATTACCACCAGCACTGAAATGTTTTCTCGCAGCGCTTAATATCATGTATTGCTGATCAGCAGTTTCGGATTTGAAATGATGAATTAATCTACCTAGCAGTCCCTGTTCTTCTGCAAAGTCTTCAGGATCATCATCTACACTAGGTTGATCAAGTTGATCTTGAACCAATGGAGATACCATGGATAGAACTGTATCTACTTGTTCTTGAGTTGATATTAATGTTTCATTTTCTAATATGTTTGTAATTATATAAATGGCTAACAACTTTCTTCCCTCGTAATCAAAATAATCCAATAATGGAGCGAAGTGTTCAAGTTTAAGAACAGTCAAAATATTTTTATAATTATCTACAGGAATTTTCATTAATCTAACTAATTCTCTTGAAACAGCACTATTATATTCCAACCTAATAATACATATGAAATATGTCTTTAATAAATACATACATTTATTAGAATAATTGTTACTTATATTAACTGTACTTACTTGTCTATATTTTGTTTCTGGAATATTTGGACAGTTGTTAATAAAACTTTGTCCACATAATCTACTCTATCAGGATAGCATTTATGTGCTAAATTAATAAGAGCTACTTGAAGAGAAACTATATCTTCAGCTGGCATATCTTGTCTTGTCTGTAGACGTCAAATAATAAAAATATAAATTACTCGAAAGATATATTTATAATATATTCAATTGTAATAAATATAAAGTAAATCATTCTCAGACTTAAACTAGAAAGAGGAAGGAATTAATGTAATATAAATAATTACTATAGTGCTAGTAATCATCATAGTGCTAGTAATATCATAGTTTCGTGGTCATCATAGAATGATTACTTACTCTCAATTGATATTATCAATAATATTCAAATAATTAATAGAAATACAAGCAAAATTTTCTACGATCTGTACTGTACATTGAATGTCTAAATATTTTAAATATAAAATTACCTGAATAATAGTTGCAATTTGATCACTGAATACATCAAAAAGTTTTACATCTTGAGGAATTCCTGGAATTTGATTAGGACTTCCTGGACCACCTACACCATCAGACCGTTGACTAAATGCTGCAAGTCTATCTATCAGAGAGATGATTATATTTTTTACATTTACCCCATTTTGTAGTTCTGCACATGATTTTAAGAATGCATTCAATGTTTGTAGATGGAATTCGTCAGGAAATACCTATATAGAATATTAAATAATTTATTATTGGTAGCCATCGAAATAAAAATCATTAATATTACTTAGGAAGATATAAGTACGCGCATACACATATGTATACCTGAATAATACATTCCATAAGATATTCTTGCGCGATTGCATCTCTGCAACTAACCACTTGCTCCAAAATTCCAGGTAACACTAACTAACAATAACAATATAAAATCAATTACAATCATGAAATAATTTAAAAAGTTCTGTTTTCTAAAATATTTACCTTTTTATATTTATCCAATGTAACAGACTCTAACTGGCTAAGTCGTACAAGATTTGTTCCTACTAATATTCTTAGTTCTTCTCTTTCTCTTTCTCTCCTCTCTCTATCTCTGCTATGACCTTGATGTTGCATGCGTACCCATAATTTGTTCATTTCTGCAAAATTCATGAGAACAAAATCTATGCTATCACGAACCTGGAAATATAAGTTTTGCAATAATTGTGGATAGAAATACGAATCAATTATATTTGTATTATGTACCGTTCCATCTTCGTCATCACCCTCTGTCACGTCTGGTAATATATTACGTGTACACTGTAATAAATAATTTCGTAAAAAAAGTCCTCTTAGAGGATGTTGAACACCTCTACACATTTCTACTAAATCTCGTAGAAGATCTCTTTTCAAACCTGGAGTTGTTTTGATATAAACTAATCCAACTGTGATAAGTAAATAGCTATAACAATAAAATTATCAGACATACACGATCAAAAATGATGAAATATAATTATAGAACAGCAACGTACAGTCTTGGTACAATATTACCCACATACTGCACTAATTCATAGAGATCCGTGACTTTTCTTCCTTTCTGAAATTCATCTAACAAATATACTTCCAGGTGTCTCAATTCATCTGTGATTGCCATATCTGATCAATCGCTGTTATAGGAAAAATGTAATATTTAATCATTGTAAATTGTATGGTAATCTTATTACCTATTTTATTAAGCATTAAATATGTTTATCTAATTTAATAAGGATACAGAGTTCGTAATAGCTCTTTGGACTTAGAAGAGATGTTCTAAGTTCTCCTAACATAGTGGAGGCATGTTTTAATGCATCCATGAGTTTCAACTTGTCCAGGCAGTGTTTCATTTGGAAAGCTTGAACCTTGACTACTCCTATCGCATCTTCCAGCAGCTTTTCTTGTTCTTCCACTCCCGTCATGACAGTTGTAATAGGCTGCGAGAAAAATAAAGATACCTACCAGGAATACCAGGTAGTACCATGCTAGGTAAGCTATTTAAATCGAGCATGCACTATGTTACACTTAAGCATATAGGAATTTTAAATATATGTTAAACAGAGGTATAAGAACGAAGCAGGTAACAAGACATTGCTATTACTAAATAAGAGATCTTGTATTAGAATGTGCCATTGTCTTCAAAGAAATCGATGTTGCTTAAAAACATAAATAATATAATATATTATAATATAGTGCAATATATTTATTTAATAATTAATTAGCGATTCTCTAAAAACTGGATTTTTTAATTATAGAAATATAAACACTGGGAAGCACGTTACATTGAAACTTATATTGCGTTTACACATATAATAAAACCTGGTAACGTGTTTTTTTTTTT
>JAITYT010001658.1:439022-465773 GCA_025433975.1 Liostenogaster flavolineata
TATGATAATTCAAGAAAAGCGAAAAAATTAATTACTTGTAAAAGTTTTCTATCATAAACGCCTAATATTTAACGAAAGATTTATGAATTTTAAAAGCTACATGATATTTAACGAAATTCGAATTACATTTCTATATTTGATAACCTATATTAGTTAGCAACGCTTTTTTTCTAAAAGCGCTCGTACTGTATCTAAAACGAATAGATTACGAAACCCATAAGCAGGAATCCAAGCATGCCGTCTAACATAGAATTTTACTTACCATTTTTTGAGAAAAAAATAAACAAATCTCAAACTTTAGAGACACCCTCTTAACAGAAAGATATACGTTATTCAACTATATAGTTCCTTTAAGAAGACGCACGTATTTAGCCGATATGTTATCTTTATTGTATTGGTAGGCTTGTGAACACATACAAGTTCAGATATAGTACAGTAGTTCTCATTCACTTTATTATTTCGCTTTCGATTACTTTTAAGACATTAAATCTTTGCTCTGTGAAATATTTTATTTTTAATTGCAGATAATAACAACATACAAATTAGGAAGAATTGTATAATTATTAATCTTAATAATATTATTTATATTTAATAATAATAATAATAATCGTAATACTATAATACAATAATATAATAATAATACTTATTATAAATATTTAATAATTTGCTACGAGGTCGGTTTCTTCGAGATTAAAATAACTTTTTCGCTCATTTATAAAGGAACAATAGTGAATTTATTTTCTCATAATTACAAATAACAGACCAACAAAAATAACGATCAACAAGAAGCGTTCGCCACTAAAAGAAAGAAACTGATGTCAAAAGACAGAAAACAAAAGACATGAAATTGCTATTTCAACAAAATAGCGATTGTTGAAAAACTGAACTTTTCAATTATAAAAATACACTTATAGTCTTGTTACATTAAAACTTACATTACATTTACGTGTAATAAAACCTAGTACCACTTTTTTTACTTAATGCAGTTTCGTAACATCAGGTTTTAAATCGATTCAGCACATTAATTGAAAGATCTGTACTATGATTATATACTTAGTTTGATGCTTATTACAATAATATTGAAATATAAAAAATATGAGCATGGTATCTTTGTAACAATCGTAACAATATTCGTTTCTATAGTGATTTATACATAAATCAATCAAGGAATAAAATTGTTCAAAAGTATATGAATTAAAATACTCATTTCGAAAAAAAACATACTTTTTCTAAAGTAAATAAGAATGTCACAATTTAATGAAAGCCAGAGGTAAAATTAAATGTGTGAAATATTCAAGAATATAATTCTATTATGGTTATATGGCTAACATGAAAGTATAAAAAACCAAAATAAAATAAAATAAAAACAGTACATAAGTACAATAATAGATTCAGAGAAATAAAAAATAATAATGGAAATTTTATATGATCAATTATATAAATTGTTACAATGTGTGTATGTAACTAATAATTTTATAATCTTTTTTATTGAGATTTGTCTTATAGGTGTATATATTTAAAATAATATAATTTTATTATTACTGCACAACATTGTTAATATCCAAATTATAACATGTAGGTACAGAAATAGAATAATTTAATATTCATCATAAATTAGTCTTTTTTTTATGATTACAGTGGTTCATATTATATAAGTTGTATTTTAATTCATTACATTATGCCGTAACATTATAACGGTATGATATATATCGGTCCCATGCATCAATATCGTGAAAACAAAAAATTTACTGTCAGTCCCTAGGACGTCGCACTCAATGTGTTAAATACAATAAAATATTTGAATTTAAAAAAATTTATTTACAATTTTTATATCCTCTTTTACATACGTAACTCTATATTTTATTACCCATAGAGATCACATTTGCAGAAGTTTGTTCCTATTGAATAAATAACTTTTCTATAAGTCAGAACCTTCAATAAGATCTGTTTGTAAAATGTAATATATTATTTAACCTTCAATGATTTCATATATGCATCCAATTCATCTTCAGATTCATTTTGATCTACATTTTCTTTTGGAATGACAGCTTCAGGTGACTCAGAGTCAAAATATTTTTCTTCTTCGTCTTGAGTTCGTAGATCGACATTATCATAGGCTTCATTGTCATCTACAGTGCTAAAAATACATAGGATAGAAAATAAATATATAGATAAATACAATTTAAATTATATATATATATGCAACATAATACTTTTAAATATAATTAATTAATAAATGTGAAAGTACTTATGTTTAAGTTATATTTATATATTTATTTAAACAAACTATACCTGTAATCAAAATCAGAATCTCTGCCATCCAAGAAATTTTGATACATGTTTGTCACAAATTCTTGTCGAAGTACCTGTTTTTCTTTGTTTGATATTTTATGCGATTGCATTTTTAAACTTCTTTCATTTATACATTTCTTTTTAGTTGTATCACCCCAAGAGTTATACAACATTGTAGAATCTGTTTGTTCATCAATGTATTCTTCATCAGAATCATCGTCGTCATTTTCTTCTAATACACTATCTTCTTCTTCTTGCTGTAGCTGTTGACGTTCTTTTATTCTCTTCCGTTCTATACTTTCCATAAGTAAATTAACAAAGGTAATATTCTTCAAATCAATATTATCTCGTGCTTTCTTCTGTTTTTCTGTCAAATACTGTCCAATTAAATGGTCGTATAAGAGTGGATTTCTTTTCATCATTTCACATTCGCTGAAGTAATCTCCTTTGTCTATCATAATTTTGAGTGCTTCGTATCTTCTATTTTTTATATCAATTTGCCTTTTAGTACTGTTAAAATATCTTTGTAATCTATTTATGTGATAAGACACTTCATAGTCCTCAGTTTTGTATTTGTCAAAGTATTTTAAATGATCTTTTTGCAAGTAGTGTCCAAACTTTGATAAAAATAAACACTTACTTTTCTTTAATACATTAAGTGCAATTGTGCGTTTTTCATCAAATGTTAACTCAGGCTCATCTTTTTGTTGACTTTTGAAAATCGCTTTGCTTTTTGCTATGTAACTCAGCAATTCATTTTCTAAATCATCTACGAACTGTGTTTCACTTTTTACAGTTGCTTCTGTACTCTGTCGTTCGTCGTTGTGATGATCTCCTAAAATCATCTTTAAGCCTTTATATAATTTTAACAAATGTTTGTTAAACAATATGTTAGTGTAAACTATTTTAGGACAAGGGATCGTATAAGAAAAATTTTATTTCGTTGTTTTGTTATATTTTTCAGCAGATATTTTATGTAACCTTTAAATAACATTAAGGAATTGTTTCCTTCTTAATTTAATATTTTTAGGACGTATTGCCTAAGTTTAATACAAATCATAATCGACTAACCTCAATCTATGGTTTTTACTGAATTGGTAGCAGTACACATCAAAAGTGTCGCTATCTGACGACAAAAAAAATTAGTAAGCAAAGAAATAGTAAACCTCATTTGCAAGTACTTAGTCATGGTTTTCATTTACAATATGTAATATATATATTGTACAAACAATAATATAAAAATGGTATACACAAAAGAAAAATAAATAATAATAATACATTCTTTCATATATTATGAAATACATTCATAATTCTATTCTTTAAATTGTATTTATTTTTATGCATTTTCAATCAACTCACACATCACTTTTACACATTGAAACCGAGAGGTTTAATTTAAGCAAATTTACAATTATGGATTTGTACATAGTTTTTATTTATCCCATTTGCTTTTAATTTTTATTCAATTATGACGCAATATTATTATTTTTATATTGTTAAAGAGAAAGAGAGACAACTATGGCGACGTAGTGTCTTTCCAGTCATACTAATATATTTTGTTTTCGATATACTTCTTTGTTTTTCTATGTTTTATCAGTAAACAGTCTTTATTATTCATGTAGATTTTATGAAAATGATCACTCTTTAAATCAGTGTGAAAAGAAAATGTTATTATGATTTAAGAAAAAATAAATGAGTTATCTACTACCAGGAATCCCCATTTGTAATCGTAAGGTGTGTTCTGCTTATTATCAATGTAAGGTTAGCACTAATTATAAAATTTTATACAAAAAGATATAATAAAAACAATAAAAATCATTAAGAAATATATTTTGTAGCGCATTGTATTTTTGTCGTTGTATATGTCACGTCTTGAGCGTTTAAAATAAAATAACGAATAATATTCGTTCTACTCAAATTGATATTAATATTTCATTTAATACTTATAAATGTACTAATTAATGTTTTTATATAAATTATGAAATATCAAGTACATCGTATACAATATGATAAATTTACTGTGTCGAATAAATAAATAATAATAAAGTAATACAAGAAAACTGTAGCATTATATTGTTTGCGTCTGTAGGATATTTTGTATCCATAAATATGGAAGGTACTTGGTCAAATATCATCGAAAAGAAGGCATGGAACTGGAATTGGACAGAATTTTGTGGGTATCGTGGAGATATTAAACCATTAAATCCTGAAACACATGACCTTGGTATCTGTTTTCAACAACTTTGTCTTCAAGTAATACTTCAGTTACATATTAATTAAAATTTTACTTATCACTTCTGCTTATTATAAATGTAACACACTTATCTATTATTTTTAGATACCGGTTCTAACTTTAATAGCAATCATTTCCGCATATTATTGTGGAAAACGAAGCGCTATGTCGTCTCGTGATCGTCGCTCTTATGCTATAAGTATTAGAATTATAGTTACACTATGCCTCGCTATACTTCCTATCATAAGAGCATATATAATTCTTACAAATTCTACTGTTCTTCCATTGAATAATGGATCACAAGACAATATTTTACCAGTATCAAATAAAACTGTGATGGCTTCACAGAACATTTCACAAAATGTTGATACTATAAATATAATAAGCAAAATACGTGACGAATTAAATCGCACTGCAAATTTTGCCAAATTGATTTTTTCTCCAAGAGACAATGTAACAAATACTCAGTCGTCTGTTGCATTCTCGTATTCTGAAAACGATCAATCGACCCCATTTGCATCAAAGAGCAAAGCAACTCTTTTTAAACCTATCGACTATCTCATAGCAGGAACCGAAGGATTAGCATGGTTCGTTCATCTATGCTTTATTCTAAGTCTAAAACGAGGACGTAATTGTAATCCACGAGGTCCTGTATTAATACGAGCACTAATATGTTTACTAATAGTTATTTCTATATTGCTCTTGCAAAGTCATGTCAAAAACGCACCTAAAGACGATGTTTTACCTAATTTGTCATTGGGATTTAGTATTACTGTAGTGGTGCTTCTAATTTTGTATACATTGACTCTGATACCTAGCTATGGTAGATCTGAAAGGTCATCGCGATACGAGGTTGGCTATAATAATTTTAATAAAACTTAATCGATAGCTATTATTTATTTATCTATTTAAAAAAAAAATTTCCGTATAAAATTAACTTTTTATTACCTATTAAATGTATAATTAAACGACAAATGTGTAGGTAGGAGAACACACTGCATTATTAACCACTCCCATTTCGTCTTATGTGCGATTTTCGGAAGACCAAGATCCAAATTACCTTGGTACAGCAATGGAGAATGCTACAACCGTTTCCAAACTTTTATTTCATTGGATAACGCCGTTAATGGAAAAAGGTGTCAAGGGAATTTTAAATCATTCTGATGATCTTTTTGATTTACCAGAAAATATTAGTACAAGTATAATTACTCAAGAAGTAGAAAAGTATCTAAAAAATAACGTTAGTATAAATATATTTTAATATAATAAGATTATTCATTCGTATATATATTATTACTGCACTATAAGAATGAAATTTGATCATAGAATGAAATCGTGGATAATAAAACTGAAGAAATTGCTGAAGGTTTATTGCAGAAAGATGTAAATATTGTCTCAAACAAGATAACATTGTTGCGCCTTTTGCATAAATGTTTTGGTTGGCAATTTTATGCAGTTGGAATACTGAAATTTTTGGCAGATTGCACTGCATTTGTAGGTCCAATATTGCTGAATAAATTAATTGGTTTTATTCAAGATAGAAAAGAACCAAACATATACGGATATTTGTATGCATTTCTGATAATTGCCAGTGCTTTGTTCGGTAAGAGATCATGTATCTGTACTATTTGAATATCAATTAATGTATGATATTTTTTATAGGAGCTTTTTGCAATACTCATTTTACATTTTGGGTATCTGTTGTTGGATTAAAGATTCGTTCCGCTATAGTAACTCTTATATATAGAAAAACTTTACATTCTTCTAATATTTTATTAAAACAAGAATTTACTTTTGGAGAAATAGTCAACTTCGTGACTACAGATAGTGATAGACTTGTTAATAGTTGTTCGAGTTTTCATACATTCTGGAGTATACCTTTACAGGTAATATCATATTGATAACGTAATATATTATAAATAATTTCAATAAATTTAGTTCACATTATATATTTTTTATAAAGTATATAATTTATATATAAAAGTATCGTATGTGTATTATTTCGTATTTTATAAAAATTAATATATAAAATATATTTTCAGTTGATTGTGACGTTATATCTGCTTTACAATCAAATAGGAGTATCATTTCTAGCTGGCGTTGCTTTTTCCATTATCTTAATTCCAATAAATAAATTAATTGCAAATAAAATTGGAATAATGAGTACAAAGTTGATGGAATATAAAGATAAAAGAGTAAGATTAGTAGGAGAAACATTACGTGGCATAACTACAATAAAGTATAATGTATGGGAAGAACACTTTTTACGGAATGTTTTCAGTTAGTATGTTAATAAAAAAATATTATCTTTAACTCGAAAAACATATTTTCATTCCTTTTTTCTTTTAGGACTGCGAGAAGAAGAAATAAAATATTTAAGTCGTAGGAAATATCTAGATGCCTTGTGTGTCTACTTTTGGGCAACAACGCCCATTTTAATAACTATTTTAACATTTTCAACATACGTACTTCTGGGTCATCAACTTGACGCAAAAACAGTATTTACAAGCATGGCATTATTGAATATGTTAATAGGACCCTTAAATGCATTTCCATGGGTTTTGAACGGTCTTACAGAAGCTTGGGTTTCAATTAAAAGACTTCAAAGAATGTTAGATGTAAGTAAAAGTTTAAATAACGTTTGATTTACTGACTTCATGTGCAATTAATAACGTTCTACTATACACCATGTAGTTACCAGACATGAATATGCTATCATATTATTCAGAGTCTCCTGAAGGAATTGACATTGCACTTCAAAATGTAATATTAAACGTAAAAATTCAACAAAATGATTCGCTAACCAGTCCACAGAATTTAGCAACACCATCTTCCAGTTTGGAGAGCAAGAAAAATGTTACTTTTAAAGATGATGATGTTTTCACTTTACAGAATATAAATATAACTGTACAAAAGGTAATAAATATTGTTTTTAGTACTTTTTTCACAGTAAAGAATAAATCACTCTTTCCAGGGACAACTAATTGGAATTATGGGAAAAATTGGTAGTGGTAAATCACTACTTTTAGATGGTATTCTAGCTGAAATCACGAAAGTTTCGGGAACAATAGCAGTAAATGACGTCTATAAAGGTTTTGCATATGTTAAACAAAATCCTTGGTTACAACGTAGCACTATTAGAGACAATATTCTTTTTGGAAAGACTTACGATCATAATAAATACAAGTAATCAAAATTATATAACATTTAAATAATTATAATTACTGAAGATTGTTTATTTTAAGTATTATGATTTCTTATCATCTAGGAATATCCTCAAAGCGTGTGCTCTTATTGACGATTTGGATTATTTTCCAAAGAGAGACTTAACTGTCATTGGTGAGGCAGGAAATACTTTAAGCGGTGGTCAGAAAACTAGAATTTCTTTAGCACGAGCTGTCTATGCGGACAAAGATATTTATTTATTGGATGATATACTAGCAACATTAGATACAAATGTCGCCAATTATATTTTTCAACACGTTATACTTGATTTGTTAAAAAATAAAACCAGGATATTGTGTACACATCAAACGCAATATCTAATACATGCGAATGTAATTATAGAAATGTCAAAAGGAAAGATTATAAATCAAGGTAAACCAAGTGATGTTTTGCCTGACCTAGAGGATTTTTTACTTTCATCCGAATCACTTGAAGTTGAGCCAAATATCGTAAATATAAAAACTATATCAAAAAAGACAAATCAACTAGAAATAGATGATCATGATTCTTTATTGGAAGAAGAATATATAGAAAAAGGAAATGTACAACTCGGAGTATATACATCCTATATAAAAGCTGTAGGACGTTATCTGGCAATCTCTATATTTTTTTCCATGGTATTAATGCAGAGTTCTAAAAACATAACAGATTTGTGGTTGTCTTATTGGGTTACCCATACCAATGGAACAAGTAATTCGACGGAAAAATCAATATCAGGAAAATTAGAATATTATTTCGATGATTACAATGCAAGCAATAATAAATATTATTTAACTGTATATGGTCTTTTAGCTTTATTTAATTCAATTTTTACTTTAATGAGAGCATTCATATTTGCATATGGTGGCATTCAAGCTGCTTCTATTATTCATAAACAACTTTTGAAAGTTGTTATACGGGTAATAAAAATATATTTTTTTATATGTGTATATATATGTAATATTAAATTTTCCGATACTATTTTATTATTGCAGGCTAAGTCTATATTTTTTGATATTCAACCATTTGGTAGAATCATAAACAGATTTTCATCCGATACCTATACAATTGATGATTCCCTTCCTTTTATTACAAATATTTTATTTGCTCAATTGTTTGGATTGGTAGCTACAATTGTCGTTACAGCTTATGGACTACCATGGATATTTTTAATACTAGCGCCACTTGTACCTGTTTACCATTGGATACAAAATCATTACAGGTATCAGTTTTTCCATAATATTCATAAAGTTTTAATGATACTATTACAAATTATATATTGCCCTAAATAAAAATCTAAACATAGGTCAAAAATTTTTTAATATTTCTAATATTTTGAATATTGCTAAAATCATTATTTTATATATATACATACACACACACACACTTTCTGTACATAGAAATATGTATTTATTATTCTTTCAGATTAACCTCAAGAGCATTGAAACGATTATGTAGTACAGCACTTTCGCCCTTATATGCACATTTTAATGAATCATTGCGTGGTCTTACTAGTATCAGGGCTTTCCGAGCTGTATCACGTTTCAAACACGAGAATGAACTTTTATTAGAAGCTAGTCAAAAATCACAGTTTGCTTCAATGGCTGTTAGTCAGTGGCTCGCGCTTAGATTACAATTTATTGGTGTAGCACTTTTAGCAGGAGTTAGCATTATAGCAATATTGCAGCATCAGTATGATATAGCAGATCCTGGTTTAATAGGTCTGGCAATTACATATGCTTTATCTATAACAGGACTATTATCTGGCGTAGTAAATGCTTTTACTGAAACAGAAAGAGAAATGATAGCAGTTGAACGCGTCAAACATTATCTAGAAAACATATCCACGGAAAGTACAGGAGGTGGAAATCCACCCTATGCCTGGCCAAGTCAGGGTGTTATAGAATTTAGAGAGGTCGTTTTAAAATATAGGTACGCTGATAATTATATAATGATATTATCATATTATTTATTTTTGCATAATTTAAAATAGGTGTTTTTCAGAGACCATTTAGTGCCATCGCTAAAGGAAGTATCATTCGTAACACGACCAACAGAAAAAATTGGAGTTGTTGGACGTACTGGTGCTGGAAAGAGTTCTATATTTGTTTCCCTATTTAGACTGATAGAATTAAGTTCAGGAAAAATCTTAATCGATAATGTCGATATTCAAACATTGCACTTAAGTGCATTAAGGTATATACGAAGATAAACAATAATAAATAATAATAGTAAAATATGAATCGATATAATTAATCATTTACAGATCTCGCTTAGCTATAATACCACAGCATCCATTTATTTTTTCTGGTACTATTCGAGAAAATGTTGACCCATTAAATCAGTATCCGGATACTTATGTGTACAAAGCACTTGAGAAATGTAAAATCCATACTCTAGTCTATCGATTAGGTGGTTTAGGGGCGATATTAGAAGAAGGTGGCAATAATCTTAGTGCTGGTCAAAAACAATTATTGTGTTTAGTAAGAGCTGTTTTACATAATGCTAAGGTACACTGATTGTTATATTTTATAATACTAAAATTTACCGTGTTTGATATACAATTTTATCATTATTTTATAGATAATTTGTATAGACGAAGCAACAGCAAATGTAGATCATGAAACAGATAAATTTATTCAAACTACGATAAAATCTTCTTTCCAAAGTGCAACAGTTATCACGATTGCTCATAGGATAAGAACGATTATGCACTGTGATAGGTAGGTACCATTACTTTTTATTTGTTAATGTTAATGTTAGTTCCATTATCAATAAAATTTTAATATTGCTTTTATTTCAGAGTATTAGTGTTAGGAAATGGCGAAATATTAGAATTTGACGAGCCAAATTTATTAATTCAGAACACTGATTCTTATTTTTATCAATTAGCAAGTCAAGAATTTTCGGATAAAGAATAATAATTTATAAAATATTACATTATCGATTGTACATATTTTGTAATGCTCACAGATATTTGTATATAGAAATGTACTGATCTATCAAATATAATGTTAAGTTATTATAAATAATAGAATTATAAATGATACGAATTATTATTATTATAAAATTATCTATATTTTTATAAAAATGTCGAATTTATTTTAGAAACTATGAGAACATGCTAGTATTATTTTGTTTTTGGACGACACTTTATAGCTAAACGAAATTATTTTTTTATAAGATGAAAGTATTACGTATTTTTTCTCTATCAGTGTACTATTAATTTTTAATAATAAAAACTTCCGTTTATGACATCCATATTAGTATTTATATTGAAATACGTAAAACTATATTTGGGCGTCGCGTTTTGATCAAAATTCAATACCACACGGTTTCGTTCTAACATGATAAGAAAACCTTTGTATAATACTTGCTACAACATTGGATAACATGATTTTTGTTTATCATATTTAAAAATTAAATTACCTTAAAATAATGACGGGAAGGTATAATGAACTATAGTGCCTTTATATGAGAATATATAAATAGATTATAATTTTCTTATTTATAACTATTCCGATGTTACAGTGGAAAGCGTTATGCACAGTTTACTTGCCATCTTGGAGTGTTGCGAAATATAAAATATATAGTGTTGCAAAATGTCTATTCATTAAGAAATCAAACATTTCGTAGCAAATTTTTTTTTATTTAGAATATTTTTTTATACATTTTCGTATTTTAAAAAAGTATCTCTTCATAAGTAAAAAAACATTAATTGTTGCGTAATTTCAAAATGTACATAAATTGATTAAAAGAGATATACGTACACATAAATATATACATATATAAATTAAATTACGCGTTCTATAATATTAATTGTACATGCGCAAAAAATTATTTACTCAACTGTAGTATTGCTCGTGATAAAACTAAATCATTGAGTTACAAACTATTTTAAAATGAATTTCTGCAATAAAAATATTTTTAAATAAACAAAAATATCTTTGTTTCACTATATACATCATAATATAATTTTACAACAATACACTCTATTATAAACATGTTGATAAAATATAAGATAGTCTGTTCTACGTATTTTTATTCGTTTACCTTTTATTTATATTCATTTATTTTTATTAATATCTGTGTAATGGCATAATCAATATCTGTAAATGTACGAGGTTGTTTCTGGTCAAGTCCCCAATCAGGTTTGCAGCTTGGAAGTAAATAAACTTGTTCTTTTAATTTTCCAGTATTTATTGTAGTCGATTTTTCTTTTTTTTTTGTTATTTTTTTATCTATGGATTTCAGTAACCAAATAACCTCGGGACATGTTGTAACTGCCTAAGAAATTACATTTTTTTATTTATATTGTTTGTTATATTTTAAAATAATATTTTCAATATTCAGAATCTTCTGATTGAATATTACACAATGTTTTTTAAAAAAGTTATAAATGAATATAATTAATTTTATGAAAATATTTATTTTAGGAATGATTATAGATGACGTTCCTTAATGATTCGCCTTATATATATTACTAGCAGTATCATGAATATATTAGATCTACCGGAAAATTCTGTCACATAATGTCATTTCAAGTTTCAACATTGACTCTTTCGACCATTGTATTTCTACGTATATGCTCGATATATACGGAAAGATATGGTTAGTAACGATGGAAATTATATTGTCCAGAAAATATTAATTAATGTATCAAAAATATATTAGTTTCTTAAACCTACTAACAACTGGTCAAATGACCATTCTTAAATCTTTCTTGGAATTTCCTACATGGGACAATTTTTTCGTTTCATTTTTACAATATAAATGAAAAAATAAAATAAATTTGTCTTGTCGATTTGTGAAAATCGTTTTATCTGTTACTTAATTCAATACTAGATTAACTCTTAGCCGCACTCAATTGTCAAAGATATTACTTTTCAGGGACAGGTCATTTGACCGCGCATGCTAGAAATAGATATACCATGAATTGTCGGTAAATTTAAGTATTAATTCAAAAACGGGCAGAACTTTCCGGTAGACCTAATACATTAGATATATATCATAAAATAAAATACCTTGATATATTCTCGATCCTGCATAAGTACCCACAACAATGTTGCTAAATGTAAAAATAACTTTTCATGATTCAATGTTACTGCGTTTAATAATCTTACAATCATGATAGTATACTGCGGCTACAAAATAACAAAGAAATAAAAAATAACGTATAAAATCATAATTATAAACAAATTAAACATTAGAGATAATAATTTTTGAAAGTATTTCAGTCACTTTCATATTTTTATATTTCTAAACTAATCATTCAAAATAATATCAAAAATTATTTTCACTTTTTGAAAGTATCTACGAAACATACTTCCACTTTCTATTATGAAGAGTTTCCCCCTCTTAAAGAACTCATTTATGAAGAGTTATTTTGAACTCTTTTTTTCAAATTTGGGAAACTCTGTATTTTTTATTTTAACTATATAAATTATGTAACGTATGTTATATTGCCTTAAGTGAATCATTCGTTGCTCTTACCTTACATACGTAACTATTTGTATGTGAAAATTTGGCAAGTGTGATTAAAATGCTAGTAGCCCTTAAAGAGACTATTATCCAGGGTAATGATCTATTACACTGATTAAGAGTTCCATAAATTTTTTCAACCAAATTACAGTGGCATAATTCGATGCATTCTTTAGGAGATAGCCTAGTTATAATATCTGATTTCAAATTTGTTAATTAGTTCAAATATTAAAATATACATATACATACTATAAAAATATAATACGAACCTAAACTAGCTAAACACATTGACAATTGACCAATGGTGTTACAGTTTTTAAATGTATCAATTGATTCTTGCCATCGATATGCAAGTGTCGCAGTTGGCAAAGCAGCTTTATTAGCTGCTGCACATCTTTGCCTTAATTCAGTCATATTAGAACACAGATTTTGACGTACTCTATGTCCTCTCCAAGCAGCTTGAATAATTATAGCTGAACGAGTAAGTTTCCTTTTTTTTGACACGACAATCCACCAATTTTCGATAAGATGAACTGCACGAACTCGTTTTTTATCATTTGACTGTTTTTCTTGTAATTTTCTCCACCAATTTTGTATCTTCCTTGCAGCATGTGTTCGCATGGTTGTTTGAATTTTAATAGCTGCTTCTTTCTTAGCGCGATAACGTTTCAATTCAAGCTTCATTCTCCAATAAGATTGTAATACGATGGTATGTCGCCGTAAATTAACATAAAATTGCTTGACAGAACGAGCATTTTTGTTAGCTCTAAAGCGACGCTGCATTAAAATTGTAACACTTCTTAAAGTTTGATAATCTTTGTATTTTTGTTGAGCAACCTGCAGTGCCCTCCACCATCTCTGTATTTTCAAAGCGGAACACTTCAATTGATTGTAAGCATATTGTTGACGCTTTGTTAATAACGCTGAACGCCATCGTCTTTGCAAAATTAGAGCCGCCTCGTGTCTCGTCCTCAATAAAGATTCATATTGCTGTCTCACTTGTATCATTCTCCACCAACTTTGTATTATAATACAAGCACGCTTGCGCATTTGTAATTGTCTCATGGTGCGTTTTATTTCTAGACACTTCCGCCAATTTCTCTGTATCGTTACAATTGCTATTCGTATAGATAAAAATTGCTTACGTTGTATAATAGCCATCCACCATCTTTTAATTTTTTCGACAGAACTTCGTACAATAAGAAAATTATTACGATCGCGCCTCATAGATAAAATACTCCTCCACCAAATTTGTATTTTGTAAATACATTCCAGTTGAACACGATAATGTTTTCGTTCCAGGCGAGCAGTTCTTAAAGATCGCCATTTGAGTTGAATTCGTACAGTGGCCTCTCTAAGTTTCAAGTATTCTATACGGGCTAATCGCATCGCAATGTATTTTCTCCAATATATTTGAATTTGAATGACAGCATTTTTAATAGTAACATATGCAACTCTTTGTACTCTCATTTGCAAAATAGATCGCCAGTGTCTCTGTATAATAACTAAAGCATTGCGCTTTTCCTTTAAAATTTTAATATACGATATGCAACTACGAATTCTTCTCCACCATCTCTGAAGTTTAATCGCACTGCATTTAATACGTAAAAATTGATTACGATCATGTACACTATGTTTCTTACGCTTCCAATAGTGTTGTATACATAATGCAGCTTCTTCTCTTTTCTTTAAACTTAACATACGCATTTCTTTTAAGAAGTTTAATATTATCCTTGCTTTTTTACATCTCCATGCAGATTGTATAATATAAGCTGCATTATTCCTGCGTTTTCGAAGATAATTTTTTATGCGTACATACCACAACATAGCGCGCCACCATTTTTGAATACATATTGCAGCTTTTCTAAATCGTGGTGCTTCATATTTGAATATTATCTGCCAAAGAAAGGAAAATATCTTCTGTAGATTTCCATCAACGATTGCCCTCGCATCTATATCATTATCGAAAGTAAAGCCACATTGGGAAAGAGCTTTCAATGCAACATCTACATTGTGTATCTTTTGTAATCGAGAAATCGCAGGAACTCTGCAAAGCTGAGTTAAGTTTCGCAATCCGCTTATTAATTCTACAAGTCTACAAATACGTACTCCATCTCGTAAATCATCCATCACATTTGCTACAGCATAGTTAAATTCATCCAAATATGTCTGCTTGTGCGATACAGAATAATCAAATGAACGTAATACCTTGGTAACATCTCCAATACCACTTAAAACCTCGCGAGAAAATGCTAATAATATAGATCGACTATCTTTAATTTTTGCTTTTTTATGAAATAAGCATGGATCTTGACGAATAAGTTTATGAACTTTTGCATAATCCAAAAAATATATCAAAGACAAAAATTTTTTAAGTATGAATTTATTCATTTGTGTTATGAACGTCAAATTTTGTTGTCTTCTATAATATGCATTTGCATAAGTCCTTTTCAAAGATGGATCAAAAAAGAATCGTTTAAAAATAAATTTTGTAAGACCAATTAAGTCATTGTTTGATTGCAGTGGTACAGTCTCGCTATAAATGGTTTCCAATCCGATTCTTAACCATAAAGGATTATAACTGAAAAATAATTCGAGCATTTCTTTTTGTAACCCTGCAAATGCAAATAATATAATATTAAATTACAATATAATCAAATAAGTCGTTTTAATAGCTTCATATGAACTTGTTATATTTTTATAGTAGAAGCATATGTAAAAGCATATCAAATACATAATCATTTTTTAATACTTTAATTTAATTTACCAATATCTTTACGTAGATCTCGATCCAGTCTGATACTTAAAATTCCTTTTTCTATAGAAGTAACTGTTCGAAGTAGTACCTGTTGTACCTCTTCTTTAGCAAACATAGCAGATGCAGCTTTCCTCAATGTATATAAGTGTGCATCTGTATATCTAATAAGACAATTGATAATTAATAATACCAATTATAATGATATTAATTATACTTGAAAAATATGATTGCATTATCGCTTGATTTATATTTAAAAATAAACAATATAAATATGTATTTCGTATAAATTCCTTACTTAGCACAAATTGTTTCTTTAGTCTCAGCTAAAATACTGTCTTCTTTCATTTTACACAACTGCCAGACTTTTCCAATATCAACAGTAGTTGTTTCCACGTCGGCATTTAGATTCTCCGGTAAAGATATTAATGCATTCAACCAGTTTTGAAATATATTTGCATGAATATGTATGAATTTATCGCAACAATAAAAGTTGCTATAATAATAAAATCAAAAAATATGTATTTGTAAAATAATTACAATCAGTAGATAAATAGTAGAAAATTATTAATTAAATTTAAAATAAAATAAAAATATAATATAGAATTTCTTACTTGTTAAAGAAAGGATTTTCTGTGATTGAAAATTTAAACGAATTTATATCACAACATTTAGTGAAATCATCTGATTTATGAATTTTCATACCACCTTTTTCAAATCGTTTTATTTTATTTTGCGTATTTATATTTTTCATTTTATTTAAACTTGATGTTGCATTTCCTTTACTTCTAATACCTATAAAGTATATTATATTATGAATTTTTACATCACATTCTGTCATACTTTATTTACACTCTATGAAAATAAATATTCATACTTACTTGCATTGGGTACATTTGTATACAATACTCTTTTTAAGAAGCTATTATCGCGTAAACACTGTTCATTTGCAACTTTGACATACTTTACTGGTGATATTTCCCTAATGAACAAAGCTTCAGTATCAGGTTGTCTTTTAGGTGGGGAAATCTCTATACAAATATTTTTCAGCTTTTCCATGTCCAAAATTTGTGTTTTATTTAATAAGTTCGAAGTTTCATTTAAAGAAACTAAACAATCTCTAATGATAGGATTGGCTTTAATATCTTCATTCAGTTTGTGTGTTGTAGAACAATCATCAGATTTTGCCCATAAGTCAGCTTCTAATACATCCTTTACAGATAATCCAACCGAAAGTTTTGGAAAATGTGTAAAATGAGTTTTTGGCAAATCCTGTACCATCATAAAACTGGATTTATCTTGAATCGGAGAAGACGAAGGTATATCTTTTGTAGAACAAGTATCTAATATATCTTTTTTCATAGGGTTAATCGGTGATAAATTGAAGAAACTTTGTGACAATTGGTTTGTCTGGAAAAATAAAGATATTTTAATTTATAATTTATAATTTATTTTAATATATAATTTTGATAATTTCAGTCAAATACCACTTACTTTATCTGTAGGAACATTAAACGCTGCAGGAACAATGTATGTTCCATCTCCAGCTGCATGTTCCAGTAATAATTCTTTAGATGTGTTGTCATAATTACTATCTGTTGGATTATTTTTTGTTGAACTCGCACATTCTTGGGGTAAACTCATAATTATATCATCAGGTTCCAAAACAAGATCATTTAGTAACATCGAAAATTCAGAATGTAATTCATGCTGATTATGAAATAAAGATATTTCTTTTTCATTTATATCAGTAGTTATATTTCGTAAATATGTCGAATCTTTTACATAAGTCGTTCTACGTATTTCTGTTTCTTCCGAAATAATGGATAATTGTTGTGGTATAACACCAATATTGGAACAAATACCAGTACCTTCGTCAGTTAGATTATCATTCTTGTTTAAAGTCATATAACTCAAGGAATTGAGGTCAATCGATTGTAAAAAGTCATTATGATCCCCTGATTTATAAGTGCTAATATCTCTTTTTATCAAAGAATCGGTAGTTGGATTATAATTTTCTGAAATATTGATATTTTCTTTGTTCTTAATAGACAAATTTAATTTACCTTTCATTGGATACTTTGTTTTTAGTGTAATTGATGATGGTTTTTGCACGTTATCTTTTTCTATCTGTCTATCTTTACATAACATCTTATTTACATCCATTACTTGTGACGATGATATAGGTAATAAACGTTTATTTTCATTTTCTTTACTGCAATCTTTGCTACACACTTTAGCAGTTGTTATTATAGCTACATCATACTTGATATGCCGATTATCCATGAATTGCAATATTTCTCTCCTATAACCAACTTCTTTCGGATGCCACTTAATACACATTGTTGCGCTATTTTTACTTTTTATTGTTACTTCGTGAAAATTTAATTGAATACCCCATTCTTTGGCAGGTGCCTTTGTAACAGAAATCTAACAATATAAATATACATGAGATAATACAAAATATGATAGAAATTTAAAATATAATTTCAAATAAAATAAATTGCTTATATACTTACATGTATGGATTTGTTACTTGTATTTTTGATATCTAAGTAACATTGCACAGATGTATTTATAGTAGTCTCCAGTTCTATCTTTGTTTGTGGTTGAAATGGTTCCAATGCCAGAGAAAATCTTAACTCTGCATTTTTGGTCTCATTGGACACCTCACGTTTTTTACTTTTCGGAGTAATATCAATCTATTTGATTCAATTTTTACATTTAAAACATTTTAATGATATCTTATTTTTATAAATATTTTAACAAATGAAACGATTAATAAATAAGCAATAAATAATAAAAATATCTCTTAATAAATAAACATAAATTACTACAAAATTATTTACTAAAGCGCTAAACAACTACTTATATAAATATTTAAATAAACATTGCAGTAATTTCAAATTAAAACAATTTAAGTTAAAAAAATAGACATAGAAATATCAACGGAACAAAATGTGAAATTTACCTGGAAAAACATAGTGTAGAATAATAGCACGACCGCAAAATCCGGATATTTTTTATAGATGTTATAGATTTTATAGATTATAGATTTGATTATAAAAGAAGTACAAGAACACAATGGGTTATAATCAACTCAATTGTACCTACATAAACTTTAACGACACATACTTTATGTAACGGCTACAACAGTAACAATTGCAATCATTTGAATTCTGGTGCCTTTTTTAAAGTTCCTTCGATATCAGAATTATTAGCAGAACTGACAACTGTCGTACAATTACATATAGAAGAGACAGTCATGCCTGTAGGAGATGCTACTTAACTCTCTGGGGTCAGCATAGGAACAATCAATGTTCTTAGGATACGGTTGGTAGTGAGAAGGCGGCTAACGTGAACGAATCCGTGATTACACTTATTTTATTTATTCTTATGATGCGTACTAAGCGAATGCACTAATAAACTGGACAGTTGACTTCAGTAGTACGTCTATTCATTTTCCATCCAAGCCAAAATCTTCTTCTTGTATCCCAAAACAAAATGCAATTGCATACTAAAAAATCGAATTTTGAATTAACCCTTCAACGACGTGCGACGTAGTGAGTATATCGAGCCCGGATTTCATATGCCATCGAGCGATGTAGTCACTATGTTTACTAAACTATTAAAAGTAAAGGCGGCCTTTCATGAATTTGTATCTATAATATATTTAACATTTAGTATTTTATATTAAAACGTGCATTAAAAATAGAGATTCTATGAATTAAAAAAATTGAAGGAACCCAGATTTTCGGCAACAGTACACGAGAACAAAATATTTGACCAAAAGAAGTGCCATACATATATGTTATGGTAATCTGCAAAGTATGATAGACTTTACAGGTACACAAAATTTCAAATTAATAGAATGATTAATTATAAAGTCATACATTTTTTACTAATCGTTCTCAAAAACTGGCGATTCTATTAACTCTTCTTCGACCTACGAGATGGAATTCATTGAAATCTTCTTTGCGTTTGAAGGCTTAAAAATTATTCAACCTAAAATTAATATTATTCTTTCATTATAATTTGTCTATTTGATGAAGTCTATTTTATTTTTTAAGTAGATAGCTTGTCGATTTTATAAAGGAGCGTTCACAGTTCTTCTGGTAACTTTTTAGATAAGTCGTGATTGTTACAGAATTGCCAAAATAATTAGAACGAAAACGTCAACTTCAAAGCAAATGACTGCCGCCATTTAGTACGGCGTTCTTGGAGGTTACCGCGTACTTGTATATTGTTTATTTTACTACCTGCTTTCGTAGAGATTACACTCAAGTCTTAAATGTTTGCAGAAATTATAACATAATCCTACATTAAACGATATCGTTTCGTAGAGATACTAACGTAAACGGATATTCTCGAAGAATAAAGAGCGCGCGGAATCTCTGTGGTGTATCTGCTTGAACAAATCTTCAAAAACAAACTTCTAATCATGTCTACGGACTTTTACATACGCTATTACGTTGGTCATAAAGGAAAATTTGGCCATGAGTTTCTCGAGTTCGAATTCAGACCGGACGGTAAGCTGCGATATGCGAATAATTCGAATTACAAGAATGATACGATGATTCGAAAAGAAGCGTACGTGCACCAATGCGTTATGGAGGAATTAAAGCGTATAATTCAAGATTCAGAGATTATGCAAGAGGATGATTCGTTATGGCCACAACCAGATCGTGTAGGACGTCAAGAATTAGAAATCGTAATTGGAGATGAGCACATATCATTCACAACCTCAAAAACTGGCTCGCTATTGGATGTAAATCAATCTCGGGATCCCGAAGGACTTCGGTGTTTTTATTACCTTGTTCAAGATCTTAAATGCTTAGTATTTTCTCTTATAGGTCTCCATTTTAAGATAAAACCTATATAATAAATCGTTAAGCATGTACATTTCGATTCTAAACGCTCATTTAATATATGTATCATTCTATGACACTGATGTAACTGTTTTCAATTATGAAGTAAATACAAAGATATTTCTACCTTACATTTTTATCAGATATCCACTTTTCTAGAAATTAAAAAAATCATGATTCATCCTCCAATGCAACACATTTTTAGATTTATCATAATAAAGTTAAACGTATGTCGAAGGCTATCTATACCTGATCGTAAACTTATACGATCGAGGACGAACACGTTTGTATCCGTGATTTATTTTTGTAGTGACGTGAATATTACAATAGCATCTCCAAAACTAAAGATCGAAGCTAATAATCGGAGTCAAGGTATGTTTTAATCGTGAATTCGTTTTTTCGAGGTTAACCTTATGTTTATAACCTATAAAAGTAAAGTTACGAAAATCAAATTTAGTTTTATAGACGTATGTAAAATAAATAACTACTGCATTTCAGACTTAAAAATGTCTTCTCACGAGAATTCATCGAGATTACAGAATGAGGATAGTAATAAACAAGCAGATCGTGCTGTTACTGATTCTGTTCATGCACGATTTCATCCAACTCATGTCTATTGTGACGTATGTAGAATTGCCTTTATCGCGGATGATATATCTATAAAAAGGCATTTTAATCACTCACATCCTTCCACTCTTAGTTGTCGCTATTGTAAAGGTAAAGTGTTCGAATACCGACAATTCTATAATTCTGATATTGGCAACAAAGAAGCAGAAGTATTTATATATCATAAGTGCGATAATTTGGAATGAATGATTTCCATCATTTCTACGATGAAAAAAAAAATATCTTAGACGCAAGAAATGAAATATTTTATATTTATGAAGAAATGTATTTATATAAGTATCGTATAATTGCCTTTTTACTACAATTATTGTAAAAAAATATAATAGATCCATGACAAAACTGATGAATAGTTCAAATATTTGTTATGGAAAACTTTGTAAAAAAATAGTATATTATATCATAATACTAAAATGTGTAGATTAATTTTCATAGCACTTATGAAAAGAACATTTTATTAATGATAATAAATTTGTTTTTATATGGTAATGTTAATGCAATAAATATATTTATTATAAACCAATAGATAAAAGACATTTATTATTTATTATATATTTAAATATTTCATTATATACTTTGGGTTTACAAGTACACAAAAGTTAATTCCAAGTACAAAGGTACATTCATTTGTACATAGAGTAAATTCGCATTTTCTGTCAAACATCTTCAAGTCTTTATGTAATAGAAATACACAATTTTAACAAAATATGTTGTAGTTCTTATTATATAATTTTCTAAGCTGAAAGTTGTATATCGCAAAATTTCCTTCTCATTTCCATATATGAGAATTAAAATTAATGATCTTCTAAAAACCTTCTAAAATGTGTTACTGTTATGAAACACTGTACAAACATAGATGGTGGTTTAAATATCTTAGACATTTCATGAATAAATAATTATACCACATTTCGTTAACTACCATTTCTGTTCTATAAATATAAATACCAACATTTAATGCTTTTAAACTGACACCATACATACGTTTACGGTCTATTATTTAAAAAATGCAATTAAATGTAAATAACAAGATATAACATATTAGTTACCTTCAAATAGCTAAAACATGCATGTCAAATGAATCTTTAAAAGTTTACATTAACGTTTGACAATAGAAGATAAATATTATAAGCAAGGAAAATTCATGGTATAGGTCATTTAAATTTGTAAATTGGAAATATGTACATTTTAAAAATAAATACCAGAAATGTAAATAACAATCGTAATACAAATATAAATATTATACGCGTATAAATACTGTAAACATTTACTACATATGACGGAAAATATAATCAAGTTAAAAAAAATGTAGAAAATGTATGCATATGACTATAATTTGACATCTTAACGATAAGAAAAATTTTGCGCTTTTCTATGTAATATTAGGTTATAGCACATTATATTCCAAGGCCAAGAATCTGATCCTTAAAATTATGATTAAATTATTACATGTAATCTTTGATAATATACTCAATTATCTTTTACACAATTTATAGAATCAAACTCTTATTAAATTATCACATCTTTAGCAACACATTCAATTTCTTTTATCTAATTTATAGAATGAAATAATAAGTAAATTATCATATGCAATCTTTAATAATGTACATAATTACTTTTTACGTAATTTTATAGATTAGGAATCCGATTAAATTATCACATACAATTTTCAGTAACGTACTTAATTATTTTCTATACAATTTACAAAATCAAACTCCACAATAGACCATATTCTATAAATAAATATATAAATTTATACGTTAAATGATTTATATCATGAACAACATTGCTGTAAAAAATGATCTAAGCCAAATAATACATTAACTTAGATTAACTCTTTCGCTGCAACACGGTCTGGCCGAAAGATGTTGTCCTTCTGCGAGTATCTTTTATTAAATAGTTTCGATATTCTATTATGTAATTTCTATTAATGGTGCTATACCAGAATATCACATAGTTCATATATTTGACAAATTTAAATATAAAGTGTAACAAAATGAAGTAATAATATAAAAAATAGTAATGGGCACTTTATGATATAAAAATAATAACATACTTAGGAAGATTCTTATCAATTCAAGTTGTGCGGTTATTTTTTTAATGCGCTATTGAAGAGTTCAGTTGTGATCAATTGTATTAAATATTTAAAAGTACAGTACAGAAGAAACGGCCTGCCGTTTATACATATAGATATATGACATATAAAATATATATATTTATTAAATACATATACATATACATATATGTATGTATAAATAAATATATATATATCACATATATTTATATTTTATGCTGTATGCGTGTAAAACTGTATAAACGTGATTATCTGTATTTGTTTTTAACTATAGGTACTGTATCAACAGCGTAACTGTTGCGATCATCGTACAACATCAAAATATTTAAATTTACATACATAATTTGACTGTTGTATCGCTAACGCACCAATCAAGTGTACTCTCATTTCAACCCTATTTGATATCGTAACAATCAACGTTATACTGAATTTTATGATAACATTGTTAGCACAAAAATGATAAATCTAGTTAACACGCTGAGTGCCAAATGCTTACCAGTGGTCATATAGTGCATCAAATTACATTTGGACCACATGCTCAATGGTGAGCACATTGATTCTTGCCATTAGCGTTATGTGCCTATTATAGTATGATTTACACTAAAATTACATATCATTCCTCCAGCGTCGACCAGACATACACTTAGCACTAGTAATTGTTCGGGCAGTTTATTATGTTTGGGAAAGAAAATATATGAAAATAAAATAAAATAAAATAAATGTAACTTTGAATACATAAACAAGGAATAGAGGTAATATATTATGTTTTAAGAAATATAAACAATATTTATTTTATATTTTTGAAAATTTGAGATATATATATAGAAGTAAATTACGCCCTTTACAAATTGTACTGATTCTTTAAACATTTTTTCATGCATAAACTGTGTTATATTTTCATTGGAAACATTTATAACAAGCATTACATTAACGTCTCAGTTGTACGGACGTTTCGTTGTTTCGTGAAACAACAGATTTAACAATGTAAAACCAATTTGAATTAATAAACAAATTTATAAAAATATTAATATAGATATATACAAATAGACACACACGCACACGTCACGTAGTTACAGACGCACACACATACACATACACATATATAAATAGTTCTTTTTTTCTGGATACTCTAACTGTACAAAACAAGAAATAACTGTGTACTAAAACTAAAAAACAAATCACAGCATAAATTTCTGTTTAACTGTACGGCGCTCAACGTGTTAAGTAGCTATATTTATTCTTAGCACACAGAGAACGCAAGCCGTCAGATGGCTATATCCGTCTTTAGCAGCAAAAGAGTTAAATACACATATAAATATATTCTTTCAGTTCTGTATTCTGGTGCGCAATAAAATGTGCTTACAGTTTCATGAGTAAATAAATTTTTTGCAATTATATTTAAAGATATTTAAATTGATATCAATGTGTGGAACTTAAAATGAGTATCTTAATATCAGTTGTAGAAAATATTCTACTAATGGATATTGGCATATTGGCAGATATTCATTTTCAGAATTAAATTTCTTGTTCTTTTATACCTTAAAAAATGCCAAATCACCTCATTCTAGATTCTGATTTTTTAAAAATAGTTTTAATCTTGTAGGATAATCTGTCATTACACCAGTCGCTCCAAGATCAAATGCTTTCTTGAACTCTTCATCTTTGTTCAAAACCCAAAAGTAAACCTATGGCATATTGTGTATATACTTTAGTGTCTATAATACTGACATTTTTTTTTAAATTTAGTCATTATTATATATATATATCTTTATTTCTTTAAATATCACTTTCCATTTATTAATCGATTTGTTAATTTCATCTATTGTATTGATATAACACGTGTATATGTAAACGTCTCTAACATAGATTAATATGTACGTAAATATAGAAGTTATTATTTTATAAAAATGGTAACAATTCCAAATTTACTTACATGTATTCCTCGTGCTTTTAAATGATTAAATAAACATTGCCTCATTAATAATATGTTAATTGTACGAACGACCAGTTTTTCCAATGGCAAAAATGTTGAACATGGACGACCTTGACGTCTTTATTTAATGAAATAATAATTTTATTAATATATGACGTATCATGAAAGTAAAACAAAAATAATTTACCGTAAATATATGGAGGGTAAAAATATTTCTAGATGAGTTTCCTTCAATGGTACAAATGGTAATAAGCCAGAGTACATCAGAAATATCAGCAGTGTAACACGTTGCATAGAAAATAATAAATTCACATTTGGATTCTGTATTGTAAAAATAAATAAGATATACATTTACATAACACGAAAGACTAATTTTTAATGTTAACAATTTAAGAATTACGTACTGTTTTATAACATTTTTGCGTAATTTCATCGCTAAAATTTCCCCAAACTGTATATTCCTCGCGTTTAAATTGTTTGATCAAATCCGAAACTTTGGATATAAGATGGTCATCGTTTATTTTAATATCAATATTAATAGGAATGTTTGGAAATTCTTCAAATACTTCTTTTAATAAAGCGAAACGTCTCTCTTCTTCTTTTGCAGAACCAACATATTCCACATCTGTCCAACTACTACTTTTAAATAATTTCATTTGAGAACAATATGATTTATAAAACGATAATTAAGAATACCTGGATCAAAATCAATAGGAAGACATGGTTTTAATAGTGGTAGATCTTTGTAATTAAGATCAGATATGTTTTTATCAGTCCCAGTACTGCGCAAGAGATTTTGATCGTGAGACACAACAACCTCGCCATCCTTCGTAAGATGACAATCTAATTCCAACATCTCTGTTCCAATAGCTACTGCCCTGCAATAATAAAAAAACATCATGATTATCAAAATCAGACGATAAAAACAAAAATAAATAATATTCTAATCTTCAAAACATTAAGAACATATATATTATATACTTCAATATCATAGACTTGACTTAATTATGATAATTTTCAAGTATTTATAATTAGTGGATATCAAAATATTTACATTGTATTTTATAAACTTTATAAAATATGTCAAATATACAATAGTTTTTTTAAAAAGTACTGATCAATATCTCTTACGATACTTTTCAAGTTGGTAATGATTTAAAGAGAGGAATATGAAATTTATAAGTACAGTTTTTAGAAGCGTAGATGAAATATAAATATAGTGGAATTTAATAAGTTTATTGTATTATAGTAATCTCTATTTTTGACACAAAGTTAGTTATGTTTTTTTTT
>JAITYT010001658.1:470730-484153 GCA_025433975.1 Liostenogaster flavolineata
CGTTCTATCTAAACATTGTTTGACTATACATATGCAACTGTTAATTGAGAAAATTTTTTAACAAAAACATTTATGCGCATAGAACTATGTTCCTTGAATTCACACGTAGACTCGTATAATGTTATATCCATGTACGAATGTATAGTACTGTGACATAATAAGAATCTCATCTTTTTTTAAATTGAATAATTTTACTATATTATTTCTAATTTATTTTATTATATATTTATAATTGATTATTTACTTATTCTTTGCCACTTGCATACCCAACTGTCCTCTGGACTCATGACAGCAATCATGCTAAAATATATATAATATTGAGTTATTTTTTTATATTTTTTAGTTTATTTTATATATATATATATATATATAAATAAATAATTGAATATATAAAATTCTTACAGTAAGTACAGGAAGTACAATAAGTATGTGGTATTTCTATGTTACTCGATGAATCAATCACAGAGTTAAGAGTAATCATTATATAAAATTTTAAATTATAAAGTAATTTACCCATCGAAATTAGAACTTGTGCAATCAAAAACATTGTCCTTATTATTTTTCATACGCAGGAACTCGTCACAGTTGTCACAACCATCAAATTCAAATTGATCAAAAGTCTGTAATATTATTATGAAAATTATGTTTCATTGTATAAATATAACCTTACATTGGATAAAATTAGTTTTAATATTTAGTTAGATATTAACTTATAAAAATATTTCTTTCTAAAAATACATACCTTAATCAGTGAACACACTAAACATGCCCTCAACCCACGCAAATCTTTGGGAACTGTTTCCATAGACATGTTTATATTTTATCTTGCCACTTTTTTAAAGTTCAAATTTTATACTGAAATATCACAGTTTACATAAAATCTGAAACTATGTAATACATTCATGACGATTTAATTTGGAATATTACAGAATTAGAAAAGAATAGGTAGCATATAAAATATTGTTTGACAACATGGAGAAATATAAAAAAGCTTAGGTTAGTTTTCCTATTTGTATTCAGTAATAAAAATAGAGTTAATGTAACCTCGTATTGAACTAAAGAAAAATCCTAAATATTTATTATTGTATAAATTGTCCTTAGTCAATAATTTTTACTTACATCGTACGGTCACGTGATTTCTAAATTATTTAAGTATTCGTTTCTACATTGACTGTAAGAAAATTATAAGAAATACAATCTACTAAATATACTTTGTTTACAAATCTGAACTTCCGTATTCACAAAAAGACTGTCAAACGGTCACTGACTTCACATTCGATCGTATCGAAACTCGCCATTATGTGGCGCTCACAGCTTCCAACTCCCTCCACTCGGACTCCCTCTTTTTTTCAACCGTTGAACTGTTCAGACGTGTTCAGTAATAAAGTAAGTGTTTCCTGCACCATTTTTTGTGTGAATCATTTTCTTTATCCGTTTCGATTGTAATCATAGCGACCACACACGTCAATTTATATCTTCGCGGATATCAGGGATTGGCTGAATCCTGCAGGGTCGATAATCCGCAGGAACTTTTGCACTGTGGTTGTTCCATACGCGATCATAGGGGCAAGTCCTCAAACGCTGCGATTACACCCCGCGCCGGCAGAACAACATTCGGGTCTTATGTCGCCGAGGTTTGGGTTGTCACTTTTGGCGGAGACCGTTTATATTAACTCCCCTTAACGAGCCATTTATGTGTTGAGTCTTTGCCTCTGTACGGTAATATACTTCTCCTTCCACGATCACGTTAAATATTCGCTTCTAATTTGCATTTCGTGTGACGATTCATTAGATAATATCATGAAAACAAGAGGCACGACGAAAATTGACACCGAAACTTCATCTTCGGAGGTTGGTGGGAATATTTAATTTCTTATATTTTAAAAACTTGTACGTTAGTATTTAATATATCGTTTAAGATGGTTTATAAATTAAATGTTGCTTTGAAATAAGCATTAAGAAATTATCAACTGCTTTGATATAAGTATCAACTTGTAATTTTTACCGGGATCGACGTTCGGTATGAAACGAGAATACCTAAAATAACGTAAACAATTATAGAGTAAGATATAGTATAAGGTAGAAAAAATAGTGATATAAGTGTATAGAGCACTTTGAATTAAGACAGTCAGAAACATGAGGAAAAAGTAGAACAGAATTTCGTTTGGCTATTTATTTTTTATTCCAATGTTTGAATATGACATTGGTATATATTCATATCCTGTAACGTGAATTATCTAAATAAATTTGAAAATTATTCTTGTGCCAAGGGAAATCAGAGTTTATATCATGTTTACTTGTTCTTATAATTTTTACGATATATTCTATTTTATAATAGTTTAAAATAAATTGATGCATTCAATTTTTGTTACCATTATATGTTATTAAAATTTAAATGTATTTTTATAAAAAATTATTGCAATAAAGAATATTTCTTGCATTAAAATTGTAGATGAAAAATTAAATTAAATTAAAAATGAGTTTGTATATTAAGAGAAAAATGTACATTATAATTTTTTCTTTTGTATTAAATTAGGATATGGCCAGAAAGTCTTTGCACTTTTTGCAACCAGCTGCTACTGATAAAGAAAATTTGGTAGGTCCAGGAAGAATGGTAAAAACTACTCAACCGTCTAAGAATTTAGATAAAAAGTAAATTAACATCTTAATAAAAAATAATTAACTTTTTGTTTACTAATATATTGTACTAATAAACAATATTTTATAATTTAAACTTTCAGAAAGGTGATAGAGAAGCCCAAAAAAGATGCTTTGACGCATAAGAAAATTAATCACAAGGATAAAGCTGTTCAAACAGCTAGAGGTGAAAAAATAAAAATCGAAGTTGAAGATTTGACTTCCGAAGGTATAGTATATATATCATGTACTAATTTCTCTCCTCAAAATACAAATTATAAGTTTAGCATTTGATGAGATGCTGAACTTCAAATATTGTTTCCTTAAATGTATCTGAAATTTATTGTATGTTTAATATTATGTATTGTATTGTGTTTAATGTTATGTATTGTATGTTTAATTGTTGTATTGTATTGTATGTTTAAAGTAATAATTTTTATTTACTTCTCTAATATTTATGTATCATAGCTGGACCCAGTGAAAATTATTGGGAGGTTTTGGCGGAAAGACGACGAATAGCGCTCGAAGATGCACTGGAAGAAAATAGAATGTTAATCGAAGAAAATAAAAAATTAATCGAAGAAAATCGTCTAAGTAAAGAAATGTTAGATGAAACAAAGGCACTAGTTGAAGTATTACAGGTAATTAAATGATATAATTGTTTTATCTTAATGATGTGAAAAGGCATTAGTCATTAATAAGGAGATGCTTTATTTTTATTTACAGGAAATAATTGGTGAAGACACCAATGGCATAAATAATTCACTGGACGATAGCGTCCTATAGTTCTGTAATTAAAAAATAAAAGAGGTCGTTGTATACTTTACTATTTAACTTCGTTTTTTAATTAAATATAGTCTTGCTTGCTGCACAATCTTTTCTTATGTTTGAACATTTAATGACAACAAGGATGGTTTTTTTGGTCCTTCGCTTGTACATATGAAGTTAGCGAAGTGATTGTTCATGTATATTATAGTATTTTTATCTTCCTCATTAAAGAATATGATATTTTGTACGTAACTAAATAAACATTGTTCTTGAATAACAAAGGTGCATGTATAAAAATGATTATGTCATGCACATCTAGACATTATTAAATATAGGCGAATTGATGTATAACGTAAATTTCGTGCATCGTATCATCGAATGGACAAATGAATGTGTACAAAGTAGTGCATATTACGAATTATAAGATAGGAAAATATTGAATGCATTTTACACGTAAGATTTAGAAATTAGATAATGTTTTCATTTTAGAACGTGAGCCTTCGCTCTGGATGTATTTTTGATTTTAGTATATGAAATGAAAGAAAGATCGTTTATCATTAGAATTTTAAGTCGCCGCAGTCACTTAAATTGTTGTAAGATCCATTTTGTATTGTCTTTGTGCCGTGGAACTTGGTTATAAAGGATCTATATCAATCACTAATCCTCGTCTTTGAAACGCCGATAAATTGATTGAACATATGTAAATACGCATTTCCAATCTGGCCGCCGCATTACTACCATATCCTCAACGTCGAGTAATGGTGCAATTCCTGCAATTTCACTATAAAAATGAGAAGAAAATTGATGCATTAGTTCCTTTCTTACTTAAACGCGTAATTTATCTATCTTTTGTAAAAATTACTCCGTTTGCTTAATTAGTTCAGAAACGATTGATTCTAATTATTTGACAAGGATCAATACGGTCATCGATCTTTATGATTGTCTATGTACAAAACATTCTTGTTTTATCCTTTTTTAACCAAACTTAGAATTTCTTTTATAGAATTTCATAATAATAATGTAAGTATACGAGTGTAACCTTACTCAGCTTTCGTAAATGCTAGCTCAAAGTTTTTTCTACGATCTTCTGGGCGTAGAGAATGGTAATCGAACGCATTTGGTTTGAAATGATGAAGCAGGGCGCAAAATGCTAAACCGTCATTCCAACTGGTTGAAAAATTGTCTACCTGTACATTCTAAAATAAAATATTTAGATTGCATTTCATCATTAAAATGTTAATAAATGCGTCAAAAATAATATACTTTACACATTGGCGCTTTACCTCGTATTCCTTGGTTTTAGAACGGCACCAAGCTAGTAACCGCTCTTTTATTTGTGCCGCGTTGTTTCGTACAGATGTGTCGGTGAATTGGAAGCGGAATTGTGTTCCTGGTGACTTTACGGGACTAAATAAGTACAAAAGATGCACAATCAGAAATAAATATAGCCAATCAATTTTTTTATTTTCCATACAAAATTAGAATATGCTCATCGACGAAGTTTGAAAGCGACAGCAAGAAGGACAATAATTACCTTAATGACGGGGTGGGACTATTTTGGCTATCGAGTTGACGAAATTTGGCAAACGGCGATAATGGTTTTTTGGGAGCTGAAAACGAAGATAATTTAATTAATATGATGCTAATCGTAATGACACTTATATTTATCAATTTTTCAGAATGCGTACTAAAAGTTTTTGTTTTAGTATCGAATAATTTAAACTATGTAATATAAAAATAGAATATCAATAAGATTATTGGACTTTTATCTTATCGATGTAAGCAAAGGTTCATCGAATAATACGACTGGATTTTCTAGATAATGTATCGTTACGCACAAATTCGAATAAATTTTAATACGCTTTCTAAATCCAAATGGAGAATCTGAGAGCTTCTGTTGGTGCCATATTAATAGCTACGACATAACATACTTTTTAATACGAGTTTAAATCGAATATTTGCACGTTATTTGATCTCGGCAATTACGCGAAGGAATAAAAATGGAAAACTTAATTAGTTTTAAAAACCAATACATTAGTCTACAACCAACGCTATCCCATCGTTATAACTTTTCAACGATTTTCGTTTGGCGAAATGAACGTTTAAAAGAATTGTACCCAAGATGTAAAAAATATGTATGTTGCCATTAATTTGGTTTCTCCTTACAATTATATCGGCAAGTTATGTTAATTCATTACTCAAATTAATCCTGTATTAATAATGTTTTAGCAAAGGTAAAAATAATCATGAAAACACTCCTCTTCGTGTCCAAGATATCCTAGTTTATCGATGCTTGGACGAACGAAGGCCGGAGTCAATTTGGCTCCTTTGTTAATGCGATAAAATCATCGTCTCTTTCTCTGTCTTTCTATCTTTCGTGCAGTCTACAAAGACGTTTGGATCTGCGTCTATCGACGATCGACGACTGCCTATCGACACCATTGGCGTACGATTTCGCGTTGCTTCGCGTTATATCTGGCCGACGTGCTATTGTCTTCGTTCAGAAGATCACCTCGTACTTAGATGCAAAATATCGGTGCTCTTTATCGAGAGCCAAGACGACTCTACTGCCGTTGAAATTTTCCTAGCGAATTTTCGGTCGTATAAAAACGTTTACGCTCGCGTACGTGCACGTTCTAATCGACGTGACTCATTTTATTTACCGGCACGTTTGAACTTACGTTCTTCTCCTTTTACGCGCAAGCAATACTAAATTTAACGTATTTCGTACGTACATAATACGTGCATTATACGTACATTACGAGCACGACTAAAATTAGAGTTTACTCTTCGATTCGTGTCGCCTACGATATATACAGCTTGAACATTTGAAATAATTCCGAACTATTCGATCGCACGGATAAATTGTGACATCGAGAATAATCGTACTTGGTACACGTTTATGCGTGATGCGATTTTTAAAGATTATCGAAGATACGGTTTAAACAATAAGCGTTATATTCGTAAGAATGATTATGAACCCGCTTTAAATATCGCGCGTTAATGTTAGCGGCAAAATGGCGCGGACTCAAGCAGTGCGAGTTAAACATTCAAAAGCAACCGTAATTAATAAGATAGATCAACGTGTAAGATGATTTCGTACGAATCGAATATGTCGATATTAAAATTTTACATAATTAGAATTAATTTAGAAAAATGTGTACTCGCTTGACTAACGTGGTGCTTGTCATGGCGGATAATTGAAAATTTCGCGGAGAAGAATCGTCGCGTTGTCGTTCCACGGTGTTTCGACGAATTTCGATAATTCTGCACGTGGTGATTTGCAAACAGAGAGATAATTTGCACTTGCATCAGCAAGTGGATCGATAGATCCGACCAGTTGGTGCGACAGCAGTCGACGTACGTCCTAAAGCTTGGTTGGTTGGTTGTTTGGTTGGTTGCTGGCGCATAGAAACGGCTATGTAGCGATGAGTGCAGAGTCTAAGGTTAAACGATATCTACGCTAAGAAAAAAAGGTAGCACACAGTGCGACGGTGTAAGACTATACGCTACCAGAGCAAGAAAAAAGAAGAAGAAAAAAGGGATTAACAAAAAGAAGGGCTGATGACTCACTGCTTTATTCGGGGATTGGCACGACCTTCTAGCGATTCTCTAAAATGTCCGTGCGTCCTTAGCTAGCGAACGTTTTAAGCAACGTAAGAAACTCGACGCGTTATAAACTCGCGCACGTGCCTGCTGGTGAGTAGACATAAGAAGAGGCTTCACGACGCGGTACTTCTTCGTTACGAAGTGCTCGCGGCCGTTATTAATACGCGCGACGCGGCTACGTGTCCTTGGCTTTTGTCTCTTTCCTCTCCTCTTTCCTTTGCTTCGTTTCTTTTTTCGTTAATTTCTTCTTTCGCTTCTTCTTCATCATCATCTTACTTATTTATTCATTTTCTTCGGTCTTTTCCCAGGAGTAGACATTATCACAGATTCTCTAGCAGTGGCTATTCGCACGGCGAATTTTCCTCGAGCCTCCGGATTGACACTCGAGGTTCTAGTCGCTAATGGGATTGAGGAAACTTCTCGAACGTCTCCTCTTGCAAGAGACGGACACTTGGATTAGCTATACCAATCCTGTTCGTCGCAATGGTCCTTCAATAATTCGAATTCTACTTCAAAAATATACAAAAATTGGCATTCAACGATATTCATTGGTCGGATCGCGTTAGACTAATCCAAGAACACGAATAAACTCCGTAAAGTATTTACGTTCGTTATGCTCGTTAACGAGATTATTAAGATATTGGTTCTACGATACAACTGTGCGTGTGGCTGCGCCTTTATAGCGATGAAAGACAAAAAAGATGACAGCGACAGCATCGATGACAATGGTGGTGTGTCGGTGATGGCGATGGCATCGATAAGTAAAAGTAAGAGCGCTAATAACGTAGATTATAGTAACAGTAGTAGTAATAATAATAATAATGCTGGTATAGATTACGAAAATGATGGCGACGAGATGATCGTGACGATAGTAGCAGTGACGATGATAGCAACGGTAATAGTAGAAGTAGTAATAACGATATTAATACTAGTAGGAGCAACAGTAACGGTAATAGCAATAATAGTAGTGATTGGGCTAGCAAAAACGGTAATTGTATGTTGATACCAATAGCTATAACGACCACAATAATAACAACAACAACGACAATAATAACAACAGCAGCGTCAATAACAGTAATGACAACAGCCCACGGTAACAACGATCGACGTCGCTCGAAAATAATCTCTTTGAAGCGCTACTCTCCGCGATCGCGTATCACGCGATGCACCCTAAAGCGATTAGGTCCGTCCATCTTATGGGCACAACGCGACGCGGTTGAAACGTGTTTCGCGATACGTGGTCGTGCTAGGTAATTAATGACGATATCGATCAGTAACGATAATCGATACAACTTCTCGTAGTTTCCTCGAAGAGATCGTCGAAGACCTTGTCGACATCGGCGCTGTTGATCTGCAAGAGAGACGTCGGTGGCTGGGTCGAAGTAGGCATCTTCAGAGCAAGACTTTGCTCGCAAATACCGGGCATTGTACGACTGCGCGATATACCACTGGTCATGCCTCTGGCTAGCTTCTGCTGATGGGAGGACGAACGTTTCTTCCCGTCTTTGGAGTCGTGATCGCCGGTAACAGAACTGGTGTCGGTATGACCGTCGAAGTATCTTCTGATCTTGTCCTCCATCTTCTTGACGCTGTCGGAGGAAGCCTCGTACTGTTTGGTTCTCGATTTCATCGACGACGGCGACGACGAGGCGGACGACGATGCCGAGGACTGATAGTTTGGTTTCGGTGGTCTTAGGAATTGATGAGATGCCTTCTGCTGCTGTTGCTGCTGTAGCAAAGACGACCTCGACGGGTCACCGGCAGTACGGGGAGCGCGCAAACGACCACTGGACAGAGTTAGTTGATGCCAGGACTCCGACTTGGATAGAACGATGGACCCCGAAGGACGATTCGCGCATGCGATCAGATATTCATCGCTAGAGTCGATTGGATTGACGTTACCGCTTGGAATCGGCGAGCGTTCCTTTTGAGGATCCTTCGGCCCCTTCGTTTTTTCAACGGAGGATGGCTGTTGTTCATAAGTTTCCCTGAGTGCTGTAACTCTATTGGTGCCGGACGTCGTGTTCGACGAGCAGACGCATGGCGGTTCGATGATTCTTGGTATGGTTATCGGAACGAACGGATTGGATCTGTTAATTAATTTTGTCGGCTGTTTGCGTTGAACGGATGACGACAACGATGGGGGTGGGGGCGGTGGTGAAGGAAGAGAAGGTAGGAGAATCGTAGGTCGAACGTCATTACGCTCGTCTCTCAGCAAAGTCTTCGCGTTCTGCCACTCCGTGGCGCCTACCTGTTGCGATATATCGACGTTTGCTACCTCGAGATCGTCGCTGGATCGTTGTTGATACGGCTGACTCGAAGGAAAAGGCCGACGATCGACCATAGAGCAACGTTCGTTCTGCAAGCGCTGTACCAAGCTCTGCTGAAGCATGTTGTGTCTACGTATTTCATCTTCGCTGGTGGTTGTTTCGTCGATCACGGGTCTCGATTTGTTCTCATTGAGCCAAGCAGGCGACGACGACAGAGAGTTGGACGGAGACGGTGAGATCGACGTCGCCACGCCATCATCGCCTGACCGAGACTCGGGAAGGTCGACGTCGGAAGACGAAGAGGCAACCGTGCCTATAGCGCAAGTGTATCTCGTCACCACGCCCACCTCGGGACCGATGTCCTGATTCTGAATATTCCTTGCGTTCAGGAACTCGTCAACGTCTAGGTTTTCCACGTCGTTCTTGTTGTCGTTCGAGTGCCATGACGATCTTTGATGCTCGTTCGTGCCCGTCTGAGAAACAGGCACTTCAACGATAGAATCGACTCGTGGCTCCACTGATCCAGGGACAGCCTCGGTGTACGAATCAGAATAACGCGATGGTAAACGACGAAGCTTCATGTCGATCGTTTCTGCGTCGTGGGCTTCCTTGTTGTCCACGTATTCCTGTCTACGACCTAAACGACGAAGGTAATCGCTCGAGGAGTTGCTATTGTCGTCGAAGTCATTTTCCAGTCGTCGTTGTTTCTCGTTCATCGCGAGACGATCAAGCAGCCGATCGCAGGTTTGTACGGACGCGTCGCTGTAGATTATCAGGGGATCGTTGTCGATCATCCGTGCCACGCGGAACGGACGAACGTCTTCTTCGTCGTCGTCGTCGTCGTCGTCGTCGTCGTCATCTTCGTTATCAGGCTCGTCGATGTCATTGTTGCTACGACGACGATAACGATCACCAGCAAGGCCAGTTTGCACAGCAACGGAAGCGTTGTCGCGAATCGGCGCGTCTACGAATCGAGACTTGGTCTTCGATCCATCGGATAAGAAATCGCGCTGAAGCGCGTCCTCGACGACATCGAGGCTGCTTTTTCGCGGAAACTCGTCGTCGCGTTCCCGTTGCGATTCCAAAGAACGACGTCGATCAGGACGACAATGGCTGTGATCGTTCGATAGCCTGACCGTCGCTTCGAACGGGATCTTCTCGTCGGACGACTTTTTTCCATCGAGACACCGGTATCGTTCCTCTTGGCGTTGCTCTTGATGTAAACGTTGATGCAGCTGCGACTGTTCGTCGTGTTCCTGTGCCGAGCCTTTCCCAACGAAGGGCGCGAATTGCTTGTAAAAGGAACGATAATCCAAACGGCCATTTTCGTTGACAGGTCCGTTGGTGACTGACCTACCGTCCTGCTCCAGCCACGGTGGTCGAGAAAACGAATGCTTCTCCTGCCTCTCCTCTGCCTTGTTTTTGGAATACCACAGCTGTTGCTGTCGTTGAGGGTGATCCCTATGGAACATTATCCTCGCCTTTTCCCTGAGGCTGCAGCCGATCGGTGGTGGAGGAGGTGGCGGCGGCAGTCGATCGACCTCACCAGCACGATAATCGATCTTCCGCGAAGGTAAGACGGCAGAAGTTTTTTCAATTTTGCGAAATGGCGAGGAGGGATCATGCCTGAAGCCTGGAGAACGATAATTTAGCGCGTTCGAGTCGCGTTCACCGGAAGCGTTGCGGTTCGCGAGATTTTCGTAGAAGGTCCGTTCCTTCCGTTCCACGGCGTCGTGACGATTCCTCAGAGTGCGGGGAGGGAACGTCGTGCCTGGAGGACGCTTGGAAGACGCCACGACGTCCTCTTCCCCGATTTTCGGCTTGTCGAAGGTGGTCTTGATGTTGGAGAACCGACTGTTCCAATTCTCATTGATCAGCGGATCCGTCTTGCCAAAGATTTTGAAAACTGGTGGCGGATGACCAGCTGTCATCGCGTTAGCATTCATCGCCGGCGTCGTCGTGGATTCGTTGTTCTTCTTGATCAGGGCCAGGAACTTCCGATCGTTCTCCGTCTTCGGCTGAAAAGACGGCACGAACGCTGAATTAGCCACGTTCCCACCAAATCGATAAGGCTTGTCACCGACGTTTATCGGTCGTCTCAACGACACGCAGCCGTTCGCCTGCCTGCCCAGACTCTCCGCTTGAAGCTTCAAGTAACTCGGTATGTCTATCGTGTTAGCACGTTTTATCTTCGATTTTTTCGCCGCGTACTTGTTCCTACCGAACTTGTCGCTTTCATCGAACGCGTTGCTGTCGTTGGACACTTGGCGTAACGTGGCTGCTAGTTTGCGATTCGGGTCGTTGTTCGACGGTTCCACAGTCGTCGTCGTCGTCGTCGTCGTCCCAAGCAGGCCTGAACTCGCCACAGGCTGCGGAGCTCTTTTCCTCTGCTCGTTGCTGTTGTCGTGATGCATCGTCGACTCGAGCGAGATGGGTTCGTTTGCCTCGCGACCGAGACGTGCCACGAGTGCCGGCGCGACTAGTCGACTTCGATACGGATCGTGTGTCTCGACGTGCGCTTGCTGTTGATCTCTGCTCTTATCACGCAAAGATTGTCGCTGATTGATAGCGTCTTTCGTACACTTGTCACGGATTTCCTCCTCGTCGAAGACCGCTCGTTCTGACCACTTGTTCGTCGTCGTGGCTGTCGTCGCGAACGGACTCAATTCGGCGCGTCGCTCTTCCTCCAGCCATCTCCTAGCAGAGGCGAGTTCCTCGGCCGAGATGCCGATTGTGTGTCGAGTGGCACGTTTTCTCCGGTTGAGAAGAGTCGAGGACGACGAGGACAGACTCGAAGCCGGTAGAAAAAGGCCGGTAGAAGACGAGTTGGTCGTCGCCATCGTCGAGCTCGTCGTCGTAGTGGAGGGTATCGCGACCATCGGCGTGACACCGGTCTCGAGGACCAGTTGGCGCGCCTGTTGCGGCAACTGCAACCTCGACAAAAGTTTCAGGATGAGTTGCAGCAGGTGGAGCTTGCTGGACGGATCGCAGGAGTCCTCGTGTTTGGCGAGCGCCTCGAAGACGTCGATCCTTTCGAGGGTGTCTCTGAGCTTCGACAGGGCCGCGTGGATGTCCTCGACGAGATCTTCGTCGACGCTTTCTCGACTGGGTTCCCCCGAGGCTTTGGACGCGACCAGTGACGCGTCACGGTCCATCCGTACGCGCGGTACATTCTCGTCCTCGGGAAGGACGTTCGTTCCCTCGGTGTCGTGAAGCGACGCCGACTGTGGTACCAACGCCGATTGGTCGTCGTGGTCGCGACGACATCGCGACGCGAGAGACAGATCGAGCACCGTACGAAGACGCTCTACCAGTACCGGCAATGAATTCCACTCACCGACTGCTGATGGAATCGCGGCGTCGCTGCGTCGCACGGCTCCGTTCGAGGCGTCAACGGCGACGTTCGTCGGCTCGTCTGTGACGACGTTGGCGTCTGTGGAGGCGGCCGTGGAGGCGGTAATGGATTTGGCGATGCACAAATCTCCGCCGAGCGTTTCTTCCACTCTCGACGATACGCCCTCGTCGTTCGTCGGCGGCTCCAAATTTGCGCGCGTCACTGCGACTAGCGATCTGTCTGAAAAGGAACGGAGCGAGACGAACATTGTAGTTGATCGTTCGAGACGAAGGAAAAACGGAGGGAGGAGTTTGGAAGGACGAATAGACGCGTTTATCGTGTCCACGAAAAAATCGTCGAGTCATGAGAAATACGACTGGATTATCGCGCGTTCTATTTCGAGTCGAAGCTCGTGGATGGAAACGCCATTTGTTAATCTGGACTGTCCTATTTCAATTGGACACCTAATATCTAAGTACGCGGAAGAAACGGAGAACGTCGAGACTAACTTACGAAAGAAAATACATACGTTGAGAAGGAGGGAAGCGGCCGATAGAGGTTCGGGGCCGTAAAACGAGGAGTCGAGAGTTTCTAGCGGCGTGCTCGCGCTTTATTTAAATCGTTACCTAGCGGCGGATCGTTCGCGAAATTTATTTCCATCGGATGGTTCGATGGGTCGCGACGTCGCGTGAGAGAAGGACGCGTTTTCGTCGATGGCGTCAATTTTCACCGGAATATTCATCGAGCATCGTCGAACGCGAGAGATCTGGCAACTCATCCGATTTTGACGTCTCTTCTTGTTGTT
>JAITYT010001658.1:493726-533326 GCA_025433975.1 Liostenogaster flavolineata
TTTCATAATGTTTACGTATATGAAAGTATTTTCGATCACTCTATTATTAATAAAACTTCGAAATTGGCAAAGTTAATGCATGATCAGTTATTTATAGATATACTTTACGTACACTACGCATTGAATCTAAATATTCTGTCATAAGATGGCGAAATAATTTTCTCCTTGCGCATGTATAATTAGATTTTATGCCATGTAAAGAGAAAGCGGCGAAGCGCTTTTTACGAATTTTAACATTAGTCAGTTTTTTTCTTATATCAGTGATACAATCAGTAGTATGATCTAAATTTCTCGAAGAATTTGCCAAATATGTAGATCGTTGGTGCTCCAGAAATGCGGCGAACCATTGCTCCTTAATGTGTGTATATATATCTCAGGCATATATACTACGTATCGTTGGAAATTGTTCGATTTTGACGAAGAAACATCGCAGTACAAATGAAACTTCTTTTAAGTTTTATTTTTACAAAAATGATTATTACCTTCTGTTAATAAAAGCATGTATACGAAAGAGATATCGAATAAATTATAATTAAGTATCTGTCCAGGGTTTCGAAGTTGCTTCCAATTAACGTCTTATTCTCATCGATGTAGAAACTCATTGCGTATGAGACACGAGTTGGTCAGAGCTTCTACTGTTCTGGAATGCAAATAGAGAAGATTTAGCACGGTGCAATACTTGCCGTGTATGGCTGTACGTTCGTACGCGTGTTTTTCTTTTTTTGACAAAATAATTGTATTTAACTTTAAAATAGATGTTGCAATGTAATTTCTCTTAAAGTCACAGTGAATCGTAGTAGCAATTTATTTTTTAACGAAATATCGCGCGTCTTCCCCGACAATATCTTAGTTCCAAACTCGTATAAACTTGCTCATAGACAACAAGACATATAGGACGTAGGACATAAGTAGATTTGTACTCGTACTGTTTGACGTTGGCAATCGAACACTTGGACGTGACTTATGAACGATATACGCGTGAAGTACAGTAACGGAATCACCAACACTGGTGTCGGATGGCGTTTCGAGATCGAATTTTCGAACATGCATAAAAGAAAGCGGTAAACCCTGGTCTTGCAATGGCATTAGGTTTAAAGCCAACGCACCAAGCGACCAACTGTCACCTGAAACAACATCGAAAACAAGCACCAAACAAACACATTACAATTCTAATATACGAACAGACATACAGAGTCAACATCTTAGCATTGTAAGATCTGAAAAAAGTCAGAAGAATAACCTTTGTTCTACTTCAAGTGAAATTTCTGTTATTTAACTGGTAATTCGTTAAGATAAAAAGATAAAAGATCAGGACAGGAAGCGCGAAGGGTCAAAGGTGAGAGGAAGAAGGACTTCGATAGAGTGGCGCGTCAAATGGCATCCCCATGCGGGCATCGAAGTCACCTGCGTTCCGCGTCGCGTGCCAGGCGATCTCCGGAGTCTTGCGGGCGCAATGGGTTACGAAGCACGTCATCCGGGATCATCGATCGTACCGTGTCGACGTTCGTTCAGCAATGAAAAGGAAACTTTGGACGCGCGTGCGTGCGATTGCTACATTGAACGCGCTTTCGCTGCTTCTCCAGTCAGCTGATTCCGTTTCTTCTTTTCAGGTCTAGCCTCTTCCTCTTCTTTCCTTGTTCCCTTTTCCGCTACCTTCATTCATTCTTCTTCCCCTTCTCTTTCCTTCTCAAGGCTCCTCCATTATCAACTCAAACTCGGCCTCCTCGTCTGACGCGTTCCTCCTTTTTCTGCACACACACACACATACGTGGACGACAACGATGTACTACAGCCCCACCTGCAATTGCTTCTTCAGTCAGCTGATTCCGCGTCTTCCCAGGTCTAGCCTCTTTCTCTTCTTTCCTTGTTCCCTTTTCCGCTACCTTCATCCACTCTTCTTCCCCTTCTCATTCTTTCTCAAGGCCTCTCTATCACCAACTCGAACTCGAGCGCCTCGTCTGTAACGTTTCTCCTTTCTTGCACACATGCATGCCTAGACGACACGTCGACAAGGACGACGATGTGCCATAGCCCCACCTGCAGCTTCGCGAGCTCCCTCCGCCAGTCGACGCACGGCGCTGAAAACGACTTTCAAAGCGGGGACCTATTGACCTACTCGGATCCCAGTACGCGATCTGTCTTTGTTTTCTTGTGTTACCATCGCAGGTGAACATCGTCGTCGTGATCGTCGCGAATTGTTGTTGCACAGGAGCCGTGATACAAGAATTATTACGTTTCCCAACGAGAACCGGAAGTAATGTGTGCGAGGTGACCGATACAATTCTCGTGTCGCAACGAGTGTCATTGATTTCATCCGTTTGAAATTCGCCTGTCTATAAATTAACAAGATTGCGAGTGATAGTACTATTACGAGAGAACCACGCAGTCGATCCGAATAAATTGGTTCCGTGCGTTTCCGAAACCGATTAGCATTTGATGGTTAGGTTGAACTATCTTGCAGTTATGTTTTCACTTTCGACAAATAAAAATTTACATTAGTTTTAAATCACCCGATTTTTTAAACAGTCTCGTTGGGTTGTTTCAGAAGATTCGCTTGTCTCTCGGCGGCTTAAATGCAAGTAGACTCGGTGTGGTACGCTGTCTAACATCGACAGTGCGAATTTTTAACTGGCGAGATGAAAGGATGGTTCGATGCTTTTCGCAACGACGGCGGGCCGACGTTGTACAGCTACAGCAACCGGACCCCAGTGACCGGCGATGTTGCCCTCGTTATTGTTTTCGTCATCTTTGTCACAATATTCGCGGCTTTTCTGGTGATATTTCCCGGCATTCGGAAGGAAGTGAGTTAAGAATCGATTTATCCCGTGATTTTAACAACGTTATCGTTAAGCAATCGGCTTCTATAGAAATAATTTATGCGACGAACAATTCGTTTGTTCGCAGAGACTGACGACGTTCCTAACGGTTACACTGAGCCTCTTCGTTGGAGCAACGATTCAAGGTGCGTGCAATTTTCTATTCAAGGTCGACAGTAATTTCGATCTACCGAGAACCCTCAAAATAACGTACACGTTGTTCGTTACTGTGTGCAGTGGCGCAATACGGTTCCTCTTGGCATACCAGCTCCGCTAGCATCGTCAGCTCTTACAGCGCCTTCTCCAGGCAACGAACAGCCGCGGAGATCGGTGGCTATATCGGACTGATGCACATCAACATCACTTACAAGCGTAAGTCGAAGGACAACTTTATGAAATGAAATAATATAAAAATGTAGGTGCACATTGTTAGCACGAGCAACGATGTTAAGAATATCATAAATTCTCCTGCATCTCTTTAGGGAGATTTTGAAACATCTAACTTGCTTGACTTATCGCTCGATTGCAATTTTTGGTCAGTACTACCAGGTAATGACCGAATTAAAGATGACGTTGAGTATAACGAGAGGTTCTGGTGGCGGAGCTCCGACGAGATGATGAACTCCTTCAAGCAAGCTCTTTACCAGGGAGCGCCCTTCCCGATCGTCTCTCTAGCGGAGTACTTCAGTCTCCATCAAGAAGGCTTTTCTTGGGGCAGTAGGTATCGCGAGGCGGGCTATTACGCGTCAATTATGCTGTGGTAAGTTTTTAGTATAATTGTCAAGCATCGACGTCTTATCTATTGACAAGCCTGGAATCTGTGTCTCGAATTTAAGACAGATAAATTTATTCCCTCTTCTGGATTCACGTAGGAAAATGATTGTTTTAGGACTTCTTTCGCTTCGTGGGTTTTGATGAATTTATTGCTTATCGTTGTACCACGATACGGGGCGTACAGCATGGTCATGACCGGCCTCTGTATGCTACTTACAAATTTGATTTATTGGACGTTGTTACCTAGCGAACCTCTGATAGCTCATGTAAACGGCTCGATATTAGCTTTCAACATGGGATGGAATTATTGGCTGATTTTGTTTGCCGGTAATCGCTTCGTAAGCTCGTATTAATGGTAAATTATGTTGATTTTAATGACATCCATCGATGCAGGAATCGGATGCCTTTTAGCCGGTGTCGTCATAACCGCGATCGATCTGATATTTCCGCATCAGTTCTCCACCATACTCGAAGTGGATTACGATACGCCTTACGATAGACACGTCATCATTGAGGAGAGCTTCGACACTCGAAATATCAGGAGAAAACTACCAAAAATGGAGGATTCCTTAGGAGATCGTATAATAAGGTCCACTTTTTTATCTGACTTCTCTGACGTTGGCTCAGCGATGTTTCTTTCAATCTTGGATTGCCTTTTTGTTTTCTTTTTTTTAGATGTCTTCCAAATAGCTAAATCGTTTCGAGTTAACGTATTTGCATTAACTTAACTTATATCCTTATTTATGTATTGAGTTATGGGAAACTATCGTCGTCTAAACATTTTAGTCAGCTATCGTCGAAACTTCAAAGTAGGAACGCGGCTAAGGAAGAAACTCAAGGGGTAATAAACAGAGCGTATACGTCGCACGAGGGATCCGACTTCCAAGCGGAACGCAACAACGAACCTAGAAAGAGCAATTGGTCTTATCCCTTTCCTCCGACGCCACGAAGAATGGCGAATTCTTGACGCTACATTTTGCTGCGGTGTAAATCGATGTATCGTATTCTTAATAAAATTATTGTACCGTAGAGAATATTGCGTGTTATCATTTAATACGTCTTCGACTTCTAAATAAACATAGAAGAAAATTATAAAACGAATATCGATAGAGATTTTATTCGATTTGAAATTATAGTATATATTCGACATATCAATCAAAATCGTATGGTAAAATAAATCGAATCAATGTGTCTCATCGAATGATTTTTCACCGTGTATCGTGCGTTTTAATTTTCAACTTAAAAAACTTGTTTCTGCAATATTCTCGACTTCTTAGGACCCTTAAAACAATCAATCAAGTATCATCTTCTCTCTCTTTCTTGTCGCGATTGAGCGAATATATTCTATATAGAAATATGTAAATTGGCACCTACGATCAAACGTATTTTAAAAATGGCGGAATAAATAATAAATTGGGAAGTCGTAACTTCGTGTTGATGGGAGATATTGACAGATGTCTGTCTCGGGATTCAGTTCGGGTAAACAATCGTTCATTTTGTTCATAAATAAGAAATATAATACTCGTCATAAATAAAAGGTGTGCCTCCGCGCACAGATATGTACACATTCACCATGCATTAAGTTCTATTTCGTGGTTTCATGAACCACGAAAGAACGTAGCCTCGTCTCCGATGATGCTGCTTCTCCTCGTTGCACCGTAACGGTGCTAGTCGTCCAGACTAGCCAAAGTTTTCGAAGTGGTGAATGAAGTACGGCAACCTACGACCTTTATTCACTTCGTCACAAGCCGACATTACGCTCTTTGTTAATGGACGTGGACCGCAACTAAATACTCCTATTTTACTAACCTGTAGAACAATCATAGTATATTCACGGGTGCAGTTGAATTTTAATTGAAAATTAAATCACCAAGTGATGCGAAATGCTCGAATAACCTCGTACGATAAAGTACTCACGTAACTATGTTTCTTTTGAACGAACTTTAAAAACGAGGTCATATCCGGGCGACCGAAATGATTGATAGCCTTCAATCCAGTGAATATACTCTTCTTTGAAAGTCTCTGAAAATGATTCTCGCAAATGTACTGCAAAAAGAAATTTGACGCGATTACAGTGTTTCCATCTTCTATTCTATGTTCTAATTCTAATGTCCACTTACGAGCATGGTAGTGCGCAGATCGAATTTATGAAAGAATTGCGTGATGAAGATGTGTATTTCGAGTACGTCAGTGACGTCCTTCCTTTCGACGTCTCTGAGAACGTCGATAAACCATTCAAAATGCTTGTGGGATGGGCATATCCACAGAAAGTAAACCTATCGAAAGAATACGATGTACGTAATTATCCGACAAAATATTAATTTTTATCGTTATTTTAATTTCTAATTGAAAATAAAAATTATTCGATCGAAACAGGAACCGATTTCTTGGGAATCGATGTACCTTTTTACACGCTACTCCAGAATATCTGTTCGTGGAAGTGCCGAATACGAGATCGTTCAACATGGAAGCGTAAGGTGTGACACCAATTCCACCCCCGACCATAACAGCGACTTCGAACTTGTACCAATCTTGATTGCCGCCACCAAACGGCCCCTCGATTCGTATTTTGGGATGTTCGTCCTCGGGATTATAATTGCAAGGATCGAAATAATTTCGAAGCTTCCACGTCCACGGTCCTTGTGCCTTGATATGACACGAAAGAAAATTTTCGTGCGGTGCCGACGTAAGCGTGAAGGAATGAAACTCGTTAGACTTGAACACCGTGCAGGCGAGACGCACCCATTGCCCTGACAGATACTTCAAATTAGGCGGTCTGTAAAATTTAATCTTTATCACGTCGGATGGTAATAATTCCGTCTCGATTATGTCCAACGCCATGTACTTCATTCGTAGACTGACTACCTATAATCATTAATAAAAAAAGAATGGAAGAGTTAGGAGTTACATTTAATCGTACATTGGGGTATCGATTCGTCGAATCGATTTATCAAGATACGAACTTACTTTGTCTAGAGCGTAGATGATCGCCGGACCGATGAAAAAGATCCAAAATCGTGGGGCGCCGGTCAAACGTGCCAAGCCGTGTATCAATGATAGAGCATAAAGCAGTACATAGAGGCTATGAGTGGACCAAAAGAATTTGTAGGCCTTCTGACGGATGGTCGGATGTGCAAAGACGAAGATGATCGTCATAACAATGAACAGCAGAATACCGGTTAAACCTACGAAGAAGGCAACGAATTAAGAGAAATACAAACAAACGGAAGAGCCATCAAAAGAAAGAACGTTTAACGGACGTTGAATGATTTATTTGCTCGTTTGCTTCGTTTTGAAAGTGATCTAGAGTATACAAACCTGTAACTGTTTTAAACAGCCAAAAAGAGATGGTGAATCGAGCGTCGCTCGGGAAACTTATCTCGCTCGTAAGGCAACGTAGATGAGCGATCGGCTGCGTGGATACATGATAAAAGTTAACGATATGCCCGATCGTGTGCAAGAGAGAAAAGAACAAGGCCGTGCACGCAGCGATCTTATGGAATTGTATGTGCGAATCCAAGGGGATGTATTGTTGAATCGAGAATTCCTTCAGCTTAGTTAGAAGGTTACGCGACATCGTTAACAGCAACAAACTATAGCAAAAGGATAACGCCGCTGCCGATCCTCTGGTTATGGCGATCCACACTCCCATTATGTGTCGTAAATCCGTGTGCTCCGCCATAAACGAATAATCTGCGAGCAAAATTAAACAACAACTTAAATCCAACGATTAAAACGAAGTCCGTTTGATATTCGATTTCTATGTAAGAAACTTTTGCTAATTGATAGCGATCGTTCTCTTGTCGTTGATCGATTCTCTTATCGAAAGATGCGGTCGGTTTATTTTTGCTTACGTATGAATCTTTCCACAAAAAGGGCTATAGTGATGATGTAAAATATAAAAAGATAGAATATGTTCTGTCGATTCTCTTCTAGAAAAGTCGACACAGCGTCCCACTGCTTGCGCGTCCAACTCTTCGAAGCTTCCGGTGGTAACTGATCGATGTGAAAGCTCGTCATTCGCGCGACATTCGTCGACGTATCGAGGAAATTCTGTTTGGCTCCTTTGCAGTCGAGCCCGATGGCGACGAAATCCCCTTTGTATTCCTTCATCATCAGTTTGAAGTCGTTATACGTGAGATAATTCTTTCTCTCCAGACCAGCATCCTGCGAAAACACGAAATATCGATGAAAATGCAAATTATCGACGAAATAAGAAAACACACGTCAATCAACGAACGAAGGAACATCGCACCTGAAACATGCCATCGATCAGCTCGGTAACGTGATCGTCCGAAAGACTCGTGGTTCTCGCTATTTCGACGAGAGATCTGAGCATTTCGGACAGTTCCTCCTTGTCGATGACGCCGTTGCTGTCTTTGTCACACATGTCGAAGATGATGCGCAGCTTGTCCTCGGTTTTGCCACGCGAGAAGAGCAACACAGTGTCCAGAAATTCTTGGAACGAGATGCGACCATCTCCGTCTTTATCGACGATGTTGAACATCTTCTTCACGAATACGGCGTCCGGTCGCATGCCAAGCGCGCTTGCAAATTCGCTCTTGGACAACGAGGTACGCATCACGGTGATCACCTCGCCGGTGTCGCTGTCCTCTGATCGACGACGTCGCTCACCAGGTCGCAGACCGAATGTCAGAGCGTACGCTTCTCTGAAGAACTGTCGTTCAAAACGTTCGTTGCGTCAGTTACGTGACAATCGCACATGCGACGTCACGAACGAATTAATAGAGATAATGGATAGCTACCTGTTCGAGCTTTTTCTGTCGGCGTTCCTTGGTTTCCGCTTTTGCGAGCATAATATCGCGGCTGATCTGAGAGAGAGTGAAGTGCTTTTTCTGGGACGCCAGAAACGCCTCCAATTTCGCAATGAACTTTCTACGAGATGCCAAAGAATCGAGTTCAAGGACGAGGTCGTAATCCCGTGGTATTCGCAGTAACACTAGCGCCTTCCTACGTCCAGAGTCGTTTTCCTTAAAGGACGATTCGTATTTTGATGATTCGCAAAAACGCATCGTAATTTTGCGTTTAAAATCGTACGATGTCAATTATAATTTTTCTAAGAAGAATTATCATCGTTATTGCTTTAGGCCTGCGCGAGCGTATGCGTTTGAAGTATTTGAAAATATCGAGGAGAAGCAAAAATTTAATCGTTTACCTGAGACTCCTCTATCGTTATGGTGTTGATGTTACGGAAATCAAAGGTTCGAAGGTTTTCGCCCTTTCTATCGACGACGTGCAACGCCGCTTCCGGCCCGAACTTTATTTTCACCAAGCGACGATGATTCGCATGCAGCCATTCTCGCACTATCATCTTGTCGACGCAAATTCGCCCGTCGCTTCTTCTTTGAATTGCTTCTTGCAGAATCCTGAGGCGTCGTCTTCGTCTATTTTGCAGCTTAACGAGTCCGTACGCTGCTCCAGCGCATAAAATTGGGAAGAAGCCGAGGAAGACGCATGCATAAATGTAGACGAACTCGCTTCCCTGTATGCAAAAACGATACCAATTTTATACTCGGCTCGAAGAAATTAACACGAAACGTACCAAGCGTGGTCAAATGACACTTTTTGAAATTTACTTTAAAATCGTAGCATTTATTGTTCTTTCTTTCGCTCGTCTGACTTTCTGTAAATTCTTATATTATCTATATAATTGCGAAATTTACGTATTTTTCTGCAATAATCTACAATTAAGTTAAAAGCTACTCAAAGAAAAATTGGTAAACCTGCATCATTAGCTACAAAATTATGCGACAATTTATAAATTATTTGATGTTATAGATTGGCAACAATTTATAAATCAAAACCAACAAAAGAAGTTACGATACTAAATTGGAGATATAAATGCGTCAAAACCAAAAACAATAGAAAATAAACACCCGAAAAAATTAGTTACAATATTTATATGATAAAAATTTCTGGCACAATTCACCTCGAAATAGTCATACCGCTGTAACGGTAGGCACGGTTCCAGAACTGACGAATTTAACTGGAACGGTTGGGGACACGGATCGCCATCTTCCCAAAAGAAGACACGTCTTTGAATGGTATCAGCTGGAATACTAGTTGAGTTCGTGATCACGTCCCACAAAGTAACTTTACGTATTTCTTCGATCTCGCTCTTAGTAAAAATGCTGCAAAACGAAAGACACCACTATCAAATGAAGGGCAATCTTACGATATCAGCTGAAGAATACAAATTCGTTACCCTGCCTCCTCGTTCTCGAACCAAAATCGGTCTGAGTCTCGAAGACGAATGAACTGTTCCTTGATGACAGCAGCGAAGAGTTCCCCTGGTCCGGAACTGGACTCGAGCATTCCGCCCACGTAGACGTCAACGTTGTTCAAGTTGTTCGAGTGGATCTCAACGAGCGTCCGTAAGAGCGATGGATTCTTGTTGAACAAGTTGGCATTGATTTCGTTCCAGGTTTTCCTGCGCGGTAGCTTGAAGTACAACCTAGCAGTGTTGTAGTCCGGCAAGCCGTTGTCTCTGCCACGCATTATGTTCAAGGCACCGAGGTCTCTGCGCGAGAACTCCATGGGCCCAAAAAGGTTGTTCCTGATGTCCGTACTAAGAAGACTGTCCTCTCTCTCCGCTAGTTGTGAGGTCATTCCCATTATCAGTTCCTCGATGGTGCTGTTCGCCAAGATCTCCTTCGAAATAAACAGAACATCGTTTGTAAGTAGACAAGATCCTCAAAACGTCTAAAATTCAAGACAGTATTTAAATTCTGAATTGCACCTAACACGCGCATTCAATGATTTTTATCTTGGAGTTTGTTGCGGCACTAATAATAATATTTGCATCGTGTCTATTTAATGATAATAATCAAGGGTCAACATCGAAGAGCGCATAGAGACTACACCACTGGAATACAATTATCTTCGTTAGAAAGTTTTCAATGACGTGGGAATGTTGCGTTTGAAGTACGGTTAGACAAAGTCAACTCACGTTCGAGTCCCACCAAGTGGAGCAAAGTCTGATTGCAGCCTGTCCCGCGTTGGTCTTCCTGTATTCGCACTTTTCGTCGCGTCGGTAGATTCCAGGCGGTATCAGAGTGTGGCCGAAGCGAAAAGCTGCGCTTTGAAATATGTGACTGATGCCTGGATGAAGATCCGGCTTGTAGCCTGTGTACTCTGGTAAGTTTTCGTTCAATAAAGCGGGAAGATACTCGTATAGAATGATATTCTGCAATAGAAAGTTAGAAATTATTCATAAAGTTTGTCTTACCATATAATACGAAGCAGATAACGTTACGTTAACATTTGGTACTTGTTGGAAAGATACTTTTCTTGCTCGAGGTTCTCTTATAAATCGCAATAAAATTATCTTCTTGAAACGACATAATTACCTGAAACGTTCCAATGACTATTCGTCGCGCTCTTTGGAATATCTCCTCATCGGACATGTCGGGATGATCTCGTTGTACTCGACCCGCGATTACGTTGTGCCACCGATAAAACAATATCCCCAGAGCGAGCATCGGTGGATGTTGATTCGTTCTTGGGTCTCCGAGCACTGCACAAACGAATGCGATCACTGTGTCTTTCGTTATCCCTACTCACGGCGATTACGATCAAAACAAAATATTATTGACGCACATTGTTTTGTCTATCGAATTCGAGTCTAAAATATTTGAAAATTTTAAACTGGCTTCAAAAATAAAAAATATTTATTCTTAATATTCCAGTCGATACAAACGATACGTCCAAGGTTGTACAATATTACGAGCGTATTTCGTAATAAAAAGTAAAAAGAAACTATTACCGAATTTATTGCGGTCTGAAGCCAAAAGAAAATGTATAAGATCGCAAATCAATACGATTGTAAGACAAGTTCGATGCGCGCAGAACCGGTGCCATAACGCAACTCGAAGCAATAAATTGACGAGCATAATCGATCGTAGCGACGGATAAGGCTACCGTTGTTTATCTTATTGGTGAGAACGACGCGACTCGATATTTACGAAAGGTTTCGTAGAGCGAACCATCTAGAAGATTTGAATCAACACTCGCGAAAAGTAGAAAGGATCAAACGATACGACAGCATTACAAAAGAAGATCCGAGGATTCGCATGCGCGCCACTTTGGCATTAGAGTGACCGAACGAATTATGCGTAGCTCTTATCATTGAAGTCTGTTTTAAATTTACTTCGCACGAGATGACGTTCACGATTTTCTTCAAACAACGTTTTAATATTATATTTCGAGCGCCGTTACTTCCGAAAAAATCGTATCGTTCGTGTCTCCTGATATTTTCGACTTTCAGTGGGTGTTGCGCAACAACGTTTTCACACGCTCGCAGTAATTTAGAAAAGAAAAGTTCGAGCGACTCGTTTGAAATAGCTGGTGTCCTCGATGAGTCGAGGAGGTAGGCCATGTTGTAAGAGAAACTCGAGATAAAGACATAAATACGAAATGGTACTGGTCTTACGATAAAGGCGTTCCGGGCTGAGCATCCGCATAACGTGAGGGACCGCATGATTGAAGAGTGGCGCACGCATGGTATTTCTCACGGGAAACTTTCTGTTCGGCTCCATGAGGAGGCTACCGTTCTCGAAGGATCTCATCGTGTTAGCCCATGCCTCGCTGCTCGAGTATATAAAACTACCGTCGATCCAGCTCGTAACTTTGTTTATCTGCAACCTCACGTATTTACAGCTATTTTATGCAGTAACATGTTTCACCAGTTCGACATGCGTCTCCTCGAAAATTGATTTTGTTTCGTAATTCAACGTTAAGAGGATTAAACGATTTTAATTGATTTCCGAATGTTGCCTTGAATTAATTTAAGGACATTTCTTGGTTCGCATAGGTGATTTTGAAGAAAAAAGTCGCTCGTAATGTCTATATTTTTGTTAAATAAAAAGAAACTTGTTTATACGCAACCTCGTGTCATCTTGAAAATTAATTTCGTTTCGTACCTCGACGTGAAGGATATTAAACAAACACGAATCGCGACGAGTATTTAAGAAGCATTCGAAACATCTCGCACTATTCCATCGAATGGAATGGTAAATATCCACGTGTATTCACGCATGGATATTTTATTAACTCGTTTCTAAATACTCTGAATTGTTTGACTACCAACAGCGATCTGGACAACCAAATATGCAATCGACGGTTTCGTTGTATACGTGTAATGGATAATGGTGCGAAAATATCGTCATCGACGTAATGGAGAATTAAAAATTGCCTTCCATCTAGTTGCTTCTGTATTTCTAAAAAAGAAAGTACTTTTCTCAGCGAATAAATATATTTAAGGAACGGAAAAGTAACATCGTATTTTTTCGTCAAGTCGAGAGAAATAATTCTATACTACATTTTTATTTTGTATCAACGGTGTAATCATCCTCGTTATCAATGATCTTTTTCCATCTAGTGGACAAATTTTCAATTTCAATTAAAAACTTATTAGTATCAAAGAAATGTGTGGAAATCGTATTCAATGGCGGCTATTCTGCATTCGAAAGTTGAATTACGTTATTCGGAAAGAATACGAAGAATACAAAGAGTGTAATAAGCGCAACTTAGATCGCCCATGCGTTATATAAAACTTCTGGAAGAAATATTTCATTTCCGTAGAACTTACTCTGCATTTTTTCTAAAAGAAAAGCCTATTCTTACCTCGTTGCATGGACGATAATTACCTCGCAATTTTAATCGACGATTTATCGAAAGTTAAGACCAACTTGTTGCTCCTTGCCTTTCGAATTCCTTGATCGACTCTTTTATATCGTGCAATATATCATCGAACGAAAAAAATCTTAACGAACGTTAGTTCTGCGCGATGAAGACAAGACACCGCAGCTCGATAATGACGATACTCGTATGTCATTTTTGCGCTTTCGCCTCGGCGTCTCATGGGACGCGAAACGCCTGCGAGATTCTTTGCGCATTTTAACGCGCGCTTTATCTAAATCGTCCATAAATTCAATTTCGATGAAGGATTAAATCTCGATAAGTGTCGATGACGAAAAATTTCGTCGTTAAACACCACCGTGTCTTTATCGGATCGTGTAAATCAAAGAGGACAAGAAATGAATTTAAAAAAAGTATACATTTTTTGTTTATCGAGAATAGAGACTCGGTCTGGTCTTGTAGTAGCTCCTTTCGATGAGACGCAAGACGGAACCGCGAGAACAAAAACGAAAGAGGAAGCGGACGTGGCGGGCGGTTGGAAATGGCGCGGGAAAGCGGGAAATTACCTGTTCGCGGGGGCTGTTGGGGCTTAGTCCAGTTTTGCGGTCGTAATCAGCACGTAGAAAAGGAATGTACTTGTTACCTTGGCACTCCTTGTCGAAAACCGGATCGCACTTGTCCACGTCGATTCGATGGAACTCTATGGGGCAACCACTTTCGCTGGCCATGATTATTTCCGACGTGACCAGCTGTCCTGAAATAGTTTCGTCGTTTTGCAGCGGAGCTACGCTTCCGCCATGGGCTGGAAACGAGAGCCCCAGACGCTTCCTCGAAAGACGCCTTCGTCGCGACGAGGACGACGGTGGTTTTCGAAAAGCTCGCGCTCGAAGGAGATCGTAGACGAATCTCACCTTTTGATCGTCCAATCGTTGTGCGTTTAATGACGTAAAAATACGTTAGAGAACACGAACGACCGGTCGTGCGATTCATCGCGCTTTCTTTCTTAATAACCGTAGCGCGATTAAGGCAATTTCGCGGATTCACGCGCTGAGTTTCAGCTCGTCCAACGTTAAATTGGTTCGCGATTTTTCGTTGGCTCGAGTTAACTTCGAGGCATGATAGAATAAAATCAGATCGAATTTTGAGTATCGATGACATCGAAGTCGTCGAAATCCACGTCGAAAAACGTTCGTGGCAATTTGTCGTATAGGTCTTGAAGAAAATAATCGCCCTTACCAAAAAAGGCGAACAGTGCGGTGCGATTTTTGATAGAGGGCAGGCCATCGTCCCCTTGCATGAACAGATCACTCAGCTTTCGTGGTGACGGCCGATCCAAGCCGGCTAGGGCGTAAACTCCATCGGAATACGCCGCGGGGACCTTTCGTATCAACCTGCTATCTATGGAGGTAGAAGTCGTATTAACTCCTTTCGATTCATGGCACCGACGTATCAATCTTTTTTTTTGCTTTTGCGTCTTGACTCATTGCCATCTGGTATCAATAAAAAGAAACTTACGCGCTCCTTCGCCGCAAATTTAATGCAAAAATACGCACGAGCTACTGCAATCGTGTGTTATTACGAGAAGTAGTTCAAGGAAGATCTTAATGTTTTCTCTTTAATAATTCTGTTCGCATTGTGGTCCAATTAAAGTTGATGTTTTTTACGCGCGATTCGTTTATTACAACGTAAAACATTTTAGAAATATGAGTGCAGGCCTCGATAAGATACAGCGAACTTGCGACCGTGGGTGACTATAGTCATTGATAAATCGTAGTGATCGCTCGATGTTGGGTGATTATGGTTACTAATAGATCCTAGCGATCGTCCGATGGTGGTAGTATCGAAAGGATTAAGAAGGCACAAGTGAGATCGATATTTCGGATACTTGCCGATCGCGCCCCAATTCGGATGAGCCAGATTGTTGTACCATCCATCGTATCTCTGTTTGTCCGTATGACCGTGTAGAACTCCTGTAAGAATCGAACGATACATTGTCTCGATACGTAAACCATGACGTTTACGCTACGACGAACTCGAACGTTTATTACACAATATCGCATCTCTCCACAAAATTATTGCTATCGAATTCACGCATCGTCATTCTCTTTTTGCAATCGTAAACGAGGATCACGACCACAACGTTTTCTATCCGGATGTTAATCTCTGTTTCTCTGCGCGTTTCGATACCGTGCAATTTTTTACGCCTCTTTAAGCTCGTTAAATCTGTTATTTTTGTATATCTCGATGGTCCGACTAATTGTAAAATTATAGGTGTAACGATAATTTCGATCGACGAATAATCGTGTGTGTAAAACACCGACGTATAGGCCGCGCGCATCCAACTTGTCGCATTAAAGATATTGGCAATAACGTCGAGAAGAAAAATACGAAGAAAACACAAGTTCTTAACCCTCTTAAACCTTGGGACAATTTTTAAAGCAGACCGTCAAGTCTGTAATCAAACCAAAACGCGCTAGAATTTAAATCTCTTCGTCTTATTTACGAGTTAATATTCTAAAACGTTCTGCTTCTGCCTACGAGAAGATTCGTGCTCGTAAAAGATACCTAAATTCATACGTAACCGAAAAGTGGGCTTCGAGTTAAAGAGAACGCAGCTATAACGTTACCCTCTAAGCGTGAAAGTGGTGTAAGAAATTAGAGCATGGCGCGTTGCCTAGCTTCGCCCTGTAACCTCTTTACCTGTCTGTAATAATACAGAGTCAAAAATTACTTCATTTCGTGGGTCGATTTGCGACCATGGCGTGATTTCTTTTACCAAGCAAACCGAAATATCTTGGATCAATTTGCAAAAATGATGCTCCTATTTTATGTGTCGAATCGATTACGCGTAAGTATGCATTCCCGATCGTTTAAAATGTCGATAATTATAATTACGAGGCACGAGTAAACGACGATGAATTTAATTAGCTCTGGAGAAAAAAACGCACAGATCGTTGGTCACGTTGGACGTTGTGTCACTATATTTCAAACGACAGAATCGTTTAAGACGTTATAGTCTACAAAAAAAGGTACATCCGCGATCGAAGCATCACATGCATGAATATTTCAAGAAACATCCTTCTTTGAAAGCTTCGCAAAAAATCAGACGCACGAGACGTATGCATATATACACGCGTACGAAGATCGAGGACGCAATACGATCTTATGTCCCATTATTTCGACCGTACGAACTCACGCTTCTACTTATCATACGGATTCCATTTGAAATACGTTACCGTGGATTCTGTAACGAATCAATTCCAGGATCGTTTAAAAAGGTCTCGAACGAGTCGATTAAGTCCAATAAAAAAAACGACGATAGTAACTAATAACAAACGAAGAAAGATGCTTATCTTTTAAATAGTGCTCGTAGCTAAATTAATACGCTGACTGCTACGTTGCTAACATATGACAGCAGATTGACGTTATACGACAGTGATTGGAGTGTCTCAAAAGTTTATAATTGTAAAAATTGCACAAGCATCGTTCGTTAATTCGTGGTCAGCCAACGAATTTTGAATATCATAGCTAATTAGGACGAAATGTAGAACATGCAAATTTTACGTGGCGGTCACCGTGTCAAAGAGGACATCTTATTTCATCGTCAAACTGAAAGGCACGCAAAATTTCGTAGTTCCGCGATCGAGTCTTGAATTAACCCTGAACAGGATCTACCAGTCGCGAGATATCCGATAATGCGACACGATTGAAAAATCGAGAGCGGTTTAAAGTCTCTTGCTCGACGGTAACCGGCCATTCGGATTCAAATTCGAGGCGTGAACTCATGGAACTTAAAATCATCCAATCAACGACAACGAATCGTACGGTAACACCTTCAACCAGCTTCTACGAAACGATACGTCACCGTTGTCCTCGATTCGAACACAAAACTCGACGAGACCGGACGTTCCAAGACAAACTTTAATTTCACAGAATCATTCCTCGCTTCTCGTCTGATTCAATAGATCGTCACTTTCGATATTACGTCTCCGAAAAGGGAAAAAACCATCTGCCATTTTTAAATCGTCACTCGGAATCTGGGTAAGAGGCGTTCGCCATAAAAACGAAGAAAAATGCTCTTCGTCGAACATACGGCACTTCGAAGCACTCGAGGGTTTGACAAATACGTAAACGGCTGATTGAAATCTCCATCAGCCAAAATCCATCCTGGACAATTCATCGACACCTACCGCTGGTACCAGAAGATACGGTCGTCCAGATCAGCCAGACCGCGAGGCAGAGCTGCACGTAGCCACGTCCCAAGGGCGGTCGTCGTCGTGTCATCGTTCCTTTCGACCTTTCTTCCTATGACAACGTCGATAACCGGTTAACGCACGTGCACATTTTCGTTGTCTCGAGACACCTCTTGGCTTTCTTTTAGGCGATGGACCACCTCTGGGTCACTTCAGTTAACAAGGATCGCTGGGACGATGCATCCTCGTTCCTACCGGCGCGATAGGACGCGCCCTAGAGAGAAAACACCCGACGGAACGAAGAAGAACCAAGGAACACGAACGTCGAGACCAAGAGCAATCTCCCGCCCAACGATTTTAAAATTCGTCTTCCTAAACCCGGAGCGAGAGCGGCGATCGGAATGGCACGTCACGAAGAAGGTTGCACGACTTCGACGCGAACGTGGGTAACGTGAGTGCGAGGATGGCAGCGCGGCGGGTAAGAAAGTACGTCTACGTGAAAACAATGCGGGCGAATCGATCACGTGCGCGTGCCGCGATACCAATGCTCTCGAAAGGGTAGAGGCTGAGGAAAAGTAGGAGAGAAAAAAAGGAGGAGAAGGAGAAGCGAAGAAGAGAGAGAAGGGGAAAAGAGGAAAACGTTGAGCAGCTGGAAGAGGATGGAAGGGATGAGACGATTCGAAGAAGAAGAAGAAGGAGAAAGAAGAAAGAAAAAGGAGAAAAAGACTCCTGACACCGTCCGATCGTAGGGTAAGGCCCCATGCGTCTGGCGAAGATCGGGCCTTGCACCGACTACTCCCGAGCGCAGCCGAGCGCGACCGACGAGTTTGGGCCCTACGTTCGGACTCCACTCGGCTCCTCTTCGGCTCTACTCGGCTCTTGCGGTGAAAGTCGACGGCCTATTTATTTCGTTGCCGCGATCGCGCTCCTTCGACTCTGTTTTTCCTTCTCTCTCGCTCTCTCTTGCTTTTTCTCTTCTCTGTTCTCGTCTTTCCGTTCCCCTCCGAGCGTCGCGACGTTACGTTAGCCGTCGCCATCGTCATCGGCGACACCGCAACGACGACGACATCGAGAAGAGCGCGGTGTAGGCCGCGCCATCGTCACCGCAGGCGCAGGCCTACTTTTCGAGTCCGCGGCACCGATTACCCAAGGCGAAACCTCTCTCGGATCTCTGCCTCGGCTGTTTCGTCTCAAGGTCGCGCAACTGCTAGGATCCTCCTACTTCTTCTTCTTGAAGCGACGTTGATCCGATTTTCGATGGTTCGCCTTCGAATTCTCATGGGATATCCGCGATATTTTCACGATCATGGAATTGACACGAGACGAGAGAGGATTCGAGAGAAAAGAAGTTATCAGTTGGAATTTGGTCCTGTGCTCCGTGCGTCGGAGCGCGTCCTTAATGAAAAGAAAACGAGCGGCTCTTCGACGTATTGCCTCGAGGCAGCGTCGCCTTCGGCGGAGTGCCGTCGCATTTTTCTACGAAATGTAAAACAGGAGCTGCGAAACGGAAGTTAATATGCAATGATACCATCTAAAAATATGACAAAATCAAGCTGAATTATCGTCTAGATTCGGCAAACTTTCTCGCGAGCTCGTAGACATCGAAAGTCTTACTTTTTAGTATAATTATTTTGCAATTTTTTTTCAACGCGACGCATATACGCGACGTAATGCAAAAAATCAATTTTTAAAAATTACACTTATACTCGACGTAAGCAGTTGACAGGTTAAAGATCGATCCGATTTTACATGTACAATGAATGGTAATCATCCGGGTCTATGGGAGTTTTCCGTAGGCGACTGTCAGTTCAGCCGATTTTTCAACAAGTTTCCAATCATGTACATTCTCGTATGCAACAGTCTTGCAGTCTTTCAAGCGATTTCCTCGTAAAAAAATTTCGTATCCTACACAAACGAGTATTTTCGAATTTAATGTCATCGCCATTTATTTGCAAAATTCTTCCAATCCAAATTGATTCTCGCGAACTATAAACGCGCCCGCAGAATCCTGATGTTTCCAATCCATGTGGAATCGTGTCAATGGTCGTCGATCAATATTAGAGTTATTCGATCACGAATCGATCGTCGATACATCCGGATTGCGCGACGTCGACAATGCGTCTCAACGTATTATACGCTTGAAATAACGAGGAAGACTTCATCGAAGCTGGCTGAAAAAGATAGCTTGATTCGATAAAGAAAGTAAATAAAAATTACAATTTTTACACGATTTCATTTTTTATTCATTTCGTTTACAAAATTAGTTCAAACCTTGAGAAAAGTTGCCTTTCGCTATTCCTTAACAACGATCCGCTCGAAGCAACCTCGCTTCTCTTCGAGTGGGACACCTACGCGTGCTCCGTATATTACTTGTCGTTGACTTGTGGGAAACGTTAAAAAAAAAATAAATAGCGACAGGAGCCGTAGTAAGATGCAATCGCCTCGAAGAGAAACTCGAAGCTCTCTCGAAAATCGCTATTTCGTTAATTTATTCGTATTTCACGGGTAGGACGCGCCGAAATTCGGAACACGCCGCGAAGAACGAAACGCGACCTGTTGCTTCACAACATACGTGTCCGAATATCCGTTAGCGGCTCTGCCAGTTGTAATTTCGATCGTTTTGCAAGAATCATGCTCCGTGCGAATCGTCCCGACAGAAGTCGAACACCTGACCGATTCAATCGTCGATTGATTAAGTACATAGAATCGTCCTTAAAGCGAAGACACCGATGATGAAAACAGATTCGATTCAAGAATATCTTTGCCTCGATGCATTTCAAAATCATTTTACGAGCACGAAGAGTCACAGCCGACATAAAACCGCCTTAACATCGAACAATCGAAGAACGAGCATCAATCGTTGCTTACATCGTAAACATGATTTGCATTATAATTAAAAGAAAAATTTCTTCGATTTCTTATACGCAGCTCGAAAAGTCAGTTCCACTCGCATTAAATAACGTTGCCTATCCACGTTGAAGCGCATCATCTGCGATAAGCTTTAATCGTATCGAAGTACAATAGAATAAAACTAACATACGCTTCAAAAGTTCCTCGCGCGCCACAAAATTCGTCCAGTTCTTAAAGAAGCAAGGATCTTCCTTGGATGTACATTTAGTTGGAAAAGTAGTAAGGACTCTTTTGATCTCAGAATTCGTTAACGTTGCAATATATTCATATAATTATCGAAAATTCAATCAAACATACTTTAATTGCGTCCAAATCTAGCCAATCGTTCTGTTCCTAAGAAAGCACAAACTTTCTTTGTCGTAGAACTGTTTAGCATTGCAATCATCCATACAATTTTTGACCATACAATCACTTTCGTCAAACATTAACCAATTCGTTCTGTTTCTAAGGAAGCAAGGATCTTCTCGGTAGTACGATTGATTGAATTTTCAATTACCCATACAATCTCGGACCATTCACTCAAATATATTCCCGCGATACGCATCGATCACATCAAATCGCTTTGAATTGCAACAGACGCTCGATCAATCATTCTTCACAAGTTCGCATATTCATTCTGTTCCTAAGGAATTAAGGACTATTGTGGCTGTAGACTTAAATCGTATTGCATTTAAAATTATCATTTTTATCGACCACGTTACGAGATTCCGGCTTTTCGCGTCGAAGACACGCCGCGACACGGTTGGTTCGCGCTTTCGAAATTCCTCACGTCCATCATGTAACCGCATCGCGTTTTTGTGGAACACGTCTCTCGACGTCGAGTAGTCGCGTTGATTCTGTCTTTTTTACCGACACGCGTATTTCAATGCAATAATTTCAAAATGATCAAAGGCCACCTGGAGTTTCGGTAATGACTGTTTTCATTATAGGTGAGAGACAAAGATACTGCCGTGGAACCTTTACCTTTTCTCCTTATGACTCAATGCGTGAGAGGGAGAGACTGTACGGCTAATAAGGATTGGAAGAGACGTTTGGGTGGATGGATGGACGGAAATGGCAAATGCACAGAAATGAGCGAAGAGTGAATAAGAGTTAGCTGGAATCTCTTACTGAGAGGAGCGGGAGGGCAGATCTGAGCCTCTCTGTTTGCGGTAGATTTTTATCGCCCTTGGCATGAATCGACAAAGACGGCTGCTTCTAGTGATCGACGAGAGACTATTGCCACGCTGCAAGATACTCGTCCAGAGAATCTAATTACCATAAAAATAGTCCAATTGTCATACAAACCGTCCAATTGCCATACAGTCCGTCCGATTGCTGTACAATCCGTCCATTGTAGCGTTTCATCATTGTTTTCGTCGCAAAAGAAAAAAAAACAGATATAAAGTTTATGTGGCGCTTCGCGTCGTACAATGAGTTTCAGGCACCAGGCAAACGTCTTGGCTTCGGGTCGTCTCGCATTTTTGCGGTCCCAAAGTCTCAAGTTATTTTGACGAGACTCAAAATCCATTAAAGCTCGATAAATTCTCGATTGCGATGTTAATTAATTTGCTATTAGAATGTACGATAGGTTCGCGCGTTTCTCAAACGTTTCGATTCACAAAACCCGAGTAGCAACGAGAATTTATAAAACTTACCAGTGAACACGCATAAAAGAAAGGAACGACTAGTTTCAATCGCAATAATGAGATCGCAAATTCCAGATGGATTACGAGCTGCGAAAGTGCACGGAGTTACGTACATACGCTCAAAGTCGACGCGTAACAAATCGAAGAACTATGAGTCTAGAGAGAGGAAGAAAAAACAGGACAAGAAGCGCCGACCTTTTCTTCACAATCGCGCGTCTTTGCATCTTCACGATCGCGTCATAGGATTTTCTGTAGTTCTCTTTCTGTCTCTCTCCTTTTACGCATTTTCAAGCTCCTCGTCGATCGATCTCTCCTTTTCTCGTTCTATTTTCGACACGATATCGTCGTCGTGACGAGGCTATAATTTCGCAAGTAGCCTCATCAGATTTTAAAAAATATATCGAAAGTATATCAACGATATATTGGAACAAACAGAACGATCTGAAGGATTCCGTACCAGATTTCCCATCTTTATCGTTTATTCGTCATAAATCGATCGATTTTCTTTGAAACGACACGGTCGGTTCCAGTACCGATTTCAGTATCTATATCGATTTTTCACTCGTAAATATGATCGATCGAATCGCACCTTGATCCTTGAAGCACGAGAAATGCCAATAAGAGGAGAAGCGATACGAAAGGAGGCCCAGAAGGAAAATCGTTTCTCCTTTTTCCTCGCTTTTATGCTCTTTGTAGATTCACTTTTTCTCTCTCACTCGCACTGGTATTTGCTTCTTCCATCTTCCTCGTCTTTATGTCGCTCATAGATTTTCTCTTTCTCGCTCTCTCTTGCACTCATATAAGTTTCTTCTTCTTTCTCCCTTGTTTTTACGTCCCTTGAGATTTTCTCTCTCTCTCTCTTGTACTCGTCTTTGTTTGGCCTTTCTTCCTCGTTTTTATGGCCCTCGTAGATTCTCTCTTTTTCTCGCACTCATCTCTGTTTCGCCTTTCTACCTCGTTGTTATGATCCTCGTAGATTCTTTGTTTCGCCATCTTTCTTGATTCCGTTCCGCCGTAAAGTCGATCGAGAATTTCGCAAGAGCGTCTTAGAAACGATCGTAATCGATGTTTTTGTGTGTCCACTTATTATCCGCGAGGATAAGTGTTCATGATGATTTAAATGGCGAAGAACTTAGTAGTGTTGCTCTTTCAGCGATCCACGTAGAACGAAAGAAGACGGACGATGAGAGGCGAGTCGTACGAGTCTGAGGAAGGACAATCATTTGGAAGTCGAGCCGGGGTAATAGTAAACCACCGCGGGTGCTGGTAACTGCCAATTAGCTGCGTGAAGTTCGATGAGTTGAAGGAGAGTCTTCCTGACCGGAGGTAGAGTCGTCTCCTCGGCTAGAAAGGCATCTCGAAGACTGCTGAGAAGTTGTTGAAGCTGCGCAGGTAGTTCCGTGTCCAGATCTTTTCCGATACAGGTCAAGATGAAGAAAAGGCAGTCCGCCTGTGGGTGACATAAAACGATTTTTAGACATTTATTTCAACCGTTCGGTAAAATGATTTCCGTCAAGAAAAACTGGAAGAATCATTTTCTTATATCAACGGGACCGGAAAGTAACATCGTATTTACATATATCAACATTTGTTTAACGTTAATCAGTCGATTGCACACAGCGAAGCTGTGCGAGATATTTTTGCAAGTTGATTCAATCATTGGCACAAAATAAAAATATATTATATAATAAAATTATCCGCTTTAATTTTACGAAAAAAATACGTTACTTTCTGATCCCCCTGATTTATTCGGGATCACGCCAACGTCGAACACGGTCAACCGTTTAGAAATGTTTCATTTGCAAAATACGGACAAATAACGAGGCTGTTCGATATGTCAAGTTATAAATATATAGATTGATCACGATGAAACAAACGTTTAAACTGTACGTAAATGAAAATTATAGAATTTGGAATACTTTTGCATCAATCGTGCACAAGACAAACTTTTCAACGATCTTGGATGTACTTTACGTCATTTTATGAGTGGAATGGTCGACCGAAATGGCGTTGATTTGTACCCGACGAAAAGTCATCCGTTCTTCTCTTACGCGTAGTTATGTTAATAAATATTGATAATGCGTATATTTACTGAATCAAAAGCCGTAGATCGACTTACCTCTGCGAGAGAATTGACGACCGGTGGCTGAAGGCAATCGTGGCAGCACTTCCAGAGTAACGTAAGAAGCACGCGGCCAGGAGGGACTCCTTCCTGCTGAGTTTTGAGTTGCAGTTGTCTCCGCTTCAGCTGTAATAGTATTGCCGTTATATACACTTGCGAAAACTCGTGAACTATATTTTATTATTATATTAACCAAGAGATTCACAAAATTACAAAAACGATCCGTTTGCAAGTTCGATCCGTCTTAGTATATCGTTTTGCATAGTTTAAGTCATTGTACCTGACAATACATCTCGTTCAAAAACATCATGAAGGCCGAATATCGAGTGCAGCTAGACTCATCTTGAAGTAACTTCGCTCGATCTTGATACCACTGTTGGCAAGTATTCAGCAAAGACTCTAAGAAGGTTTCTTTCATTTCTTTCTAAAAGATAAAACGAAATTTTAAACTAACATTTTATTATTAATTATTATCAATAAAATTTTAATTTAAATTAAATGAACTATCACTGCTGTTAGATACTAAAATCTTCGATTGGTTCTTACCTCTATAATCGTAATGCAAATCTTTGCTGCAGGTTCCGCGTATCGGCGATTTTCAACAGCCCTTCCCAATATGTGTCGTACGAGTTCCATCAATGATCGAGCACTCAGGAGATTTGGATCTATTGAAAAAATTAATAAGGAAGATTAATACGTTAGTAGATTCATCGTTTAAACCGAAACGATACTAATAGCAATTAGAAGATAAGAATGAAGTAAAACGAAAGAGATATAAACACGATATCCAAAATTAACGTCTCTTACCATCGATAGCTCTCAGTAACGTGGCTTGAACCGGCGCAGGAAACTTTCCCAATTCTGAGGCGTCAGAAATGTTCATCGCCTTGGCTGCTAACACGTCGGCGGCGTTTAAACTTCTGGAACGTTTCAAACCGTAAGAGGACACGAAGGAGAGCGACTTAGTGAGCCTTCCAGGTTTCGGCTTCATTTCGCTGTAATCCATGTTGAAGTGCACTCTGCCAGAACTCTGATCAGAAGAAAAAAATATTATTAATATGGGATTCTTAGATGTGGCAACAGAAGAAAAGAACAACACCTTGCTTAAAGTAAAATTTAACAAAATCATATGAAGAATCGCGCGTACTGATCGAGTGTCGCAATGGAACAAACTTTTTTGAAGCCCTATACACGCACCCACAACCTCAATTACCTAACGACGCTTCGATACTCGCTACATTAATAATATCGTATTCATACCTAATTCGCTTTTGCCCTTTCAGCGCTTATACTTCACTCACTTCTTCTTCACTTGCTTCTTAATTTATTTCTACAATAGTATTTGGAAATGAAATTAAGAAACGAGATTCGACACTGCTTGTACACCGCACAATATTAGACTGCACTGCGCGTTGCTACTGTCGAAATAAATGATATGCGTACGGGATACTCCTTATATACTATGTATCCCTCCATTGACATTTTATTCCTGACCAATCGGGTGAGTCTTCGATGTTATCTCGGATTTGGGAAATTCCTTCAGGTAGAGACATTTCAGGTAGGAAGTACGTATTTGACCTTGACGGTTATTTGATTTTTGTTGTTGGAGGTTCGTTACTTTAACGTAGCTATACTTTTATATTTCTGGGATATATAACGCACGCTCTTGCAAGCTCACGCTTTTTATATGTTTAAGAAAGACAATCGATTTATTTTACTTCCTACTCACGTGTAAAACGTTCCCACTGGGTGAGGACGTATCCAACGAATGACTCTGCTTAAGTGAACTGGTTGTCGTTTGATGGCCGCCATGAGAATGTCTTGAAAGTTGTTGCTGCTGAAGAAGGTGCTGTTGCAGCTGCTGTTGTTGCTGCTGAGCGTAAAGGTATCGATGCACATTGCCACTAGATTTACTATGCTGCAGATAATACGAGGTCCGCTCCGAAGCATTCGTTCGAGACCTGAACCAAACACGATTCATGTTAAAATCTAAAATCTATAATGCAATATTTTGCAACGACGAATCTAACGATATCGTATGATCAATTCTCTCGAGTTTTAATTAACACTATGCAATTGAAAATAGTCGAGCTTGATTTAACGCGATTTTAATCTCGATTTGCGACGAGGTTAAAGGTATTCGTCCTCTTTTCTACCATGCTTCCACATTGAGATATCAATAAGTAAAAACTAGTGATGTCAAATCGTGTTCGTGGAGATGGACAACGTTTTTCTTCGTACATATTCTATCATTATCCCGTTATAAATAGGGCGATTTGTACTCACTTAGATGGATGCGAGTCGTTCTGCTTCATAGTGAATTCCTTGGCGTGCACGTTTAATCGTGGATTAGTGACGTTCGCCGTGGTGCCTTCCGTTCTTCCCCCTGTGTTGGCCATGAAATCAAATATTGTTCGTTCTTTGATACAAAATAGTGCATTCTTAACTCCCCCGATTAAAAGAAAGATCGCGCGACGTCGCTGTACAAAGTAAAAATCATTAACGTCCTTTTCAGATAAAAATGGCCGACTGTGATACTCTAACAACACAATAAACTGCGCTGAATTTGGAACATCGAGATCGAGCGATTCGCTTCGATTTTTATTTGTTTCATAGATTTTAAGTCGATGTCACTTTCCAACAACTTTTCACCGTGTTTCGTTCTTTTTTATTTTGTCGACGTTCGCGACAATATTAGCGAAGACTTAACGTAATTTTATGTACTTACGTAGAACTTCGATCGATCACGAGCGTCTCGCTTTAATTACGTTGGTCGGTTAGCCATTAAAACATACAATGTACTCGAAGATCCGAGACACGGATATTAAAAAAAAAGAAAAAAATACCCCATGACCAGAAAGCAAAGGTGCGAGATAGAAAAAATTACAAACCTGGCGGTCGGTAAATCTCTAAGGACGGTTTGGATTTGGAGGTAGTTACGTTGTTTCCCTTCTGCGAGATCGCATCCCTCATCTGAAAATTATCGTGAAAAAACAGATAAAAACCTTGCATTTCCCTCCGTACAAAAACTTCTAAAGAAAATAAAAGGCGAAACTATCACAAAAAATATATTCTTTTAAATCATGTCAAACTATATCGTCGATAATGACAACTATGACGGTTACGGGGTCATAGCTAATAAATTTTCCAAAAGATCAGAAAAACGTCGACCATAGCACAATACAATAATGATGATAAGACGCATTTCGAGAAAGTTTCTTTGCATTGTTAGCACAATATATTATTGTTATTGTTTGTAAATCTAAATGTATGCTAGGGAATGACCTCGTAGAGTACACAGTGGAACAACCTTTTCCTTTTCTATATCCGTTACTGACGAAGTTCTTTGTGTACCAAGCGATTTTAATTTTTTATCTTGTTTTTGCATCGTATAGTCTAATAAAACACGCAAAACCCAATTAGAGACTCTCATTCATTAAATCACCAAACGACTGTCCAGTTCAAACGAACATGGCGTCTATACGATTTATAAAAAATCGCTAAAAAGGGAAAAATAAGAAAAATTCGTAGAGAAACTTCTACCTCCTGGTCATCGTCTTTTCAAACGTACGCGCCGCGAAAGATCGATCTTTCCGCGCGTGTCGATCGATCGCCGCGCCACGATAACTCGAACGCTAGTTCGACATTATAGTCGTCGGCACTGTGCAGCTAGCACTTTCGCACTTCGTAGAAAACCTCACGATCTTGGACCCTCTCGATCCGACTCACAGTGAAGGTCGTACGAAAATCATCCTTGGCAGGATGGCCGACCAGGATCGACCGAGCCGCGTCCTGTCCTGGATCCTCGATGCTCCTGGTACCGCTCGAGGGCGTCCCGTGGAAGCGTCACGGAGGGATGATCGAAAGAGAGGGAGAGAGGATTGGCGCGCGTTTTCTCTCTCGCTCTCTCTCCCCCAGGGCGTCGAAACACAGGAAGACGAAAGAAAATCGCCACTGAACGTTGCGGTCTCCACGAAGAAGAAGAAGATGACGATGATTTACTCTCCTCCTCGTGGAGAGTTTTTCCGCTTTCGGCGTCGAAGTTGAGCGTCGGCTCGACTCGCCTCGTCTCACCTCGCCTCGTCTCGCCACGCCTCGTCACACCGACGACTAATAATAGCTGGCGCGGCCACGAGCGGACAGAATGAACGAACCTACGACGACGCTGGTCGTCGCGTTCGCGTATTAATACGCGTCGATGTACGTGGACGCGCGCCTTTCCGAAGCCAGAAAAGAGAGGAGAAGAGGAGAAGCGACGAGAGGCGAGAGGCTACGCCACCGATCCTACGACGACGACGCCGCGACGCTTGCTTTGACTGAAATACCCGACGAGGACTTCACGGCTGCGAAGACTCCAACTTCGCGGCATCCTTCGCGTCTCCTTCGCGCGAATCCACGGTATTCAAGGATTTACTCGGTGGATCGTGGCTTCGTCAGATTCTTCTGCCGTTTGGTTCTATTTTTTTTATTGTTGTTCGCATCGGTGACGCTATCAGGGTTCCGTCGAGTCCTATCTCGTTGATAGTCGACGCCAGTTCGTCCAATTTGTGGCTTTATGAGAATAATAGACATCTTCTTTGGGTGGTTCCTTTGTCATTGATTGAACGATTTCTCGAGAATTCGCTCGGTGGATTATGGCTCTATCAGAGTCTGCTACCTTTAGGTTTCACCTTTTTTACTACTGTTCGTATCGGTTGTATAATTAAGACTTTATCGCGCGATGACTAGTCTCAGATCTCCGTCATCCGTTAGACTGTGCTCATAGGTCACGTCGGATGAACACGCGGATGTAAAACAGAAGGAATGAATGTTACAACATTGCGAACGTACGTTTTGATGATAGAAAGTGAAAACTATCGAGTTTCGCTACTTCGTACAGCTTCTTTCATTTTTAATCCATTCGTAGACGAAAGTTTCCGCAATTTCCCTGAAAAATGGCGGAGAAGAATGCTTTATTCAATTAATCATTATATTAACGACACGATTAACGTAACGAAACGACTTTCGAATATCAACCAGCAATGCACTGTTTCGAAGTCTTCCTAAATCTACGGTCGATCGTATCGTGCAGTTCGTTCAACCTATTCCGGGTTTACGACAGTGAGTCTCGCTCGAAGACCGATTCTTACGAGCAACGCCGCTCATAAAGCGATATTCGATACAAATGATGTATAAGAAATCGTAGTAAAAGAAACGCACGGTCGTTACGAAGTTGAACGAACTCGTAGTTGAAATCATCGCCTAAGAAATTTCACGATTCCTTCAAAAAAATATATACTACCAAGCAAAAGTTTGAGACCATCGCGTAAAAAATAAGTTACGCGATGTAACTATGATTATATGTTTATACAATGAAGGGTTTTCATGAAAAAATAACTTCGCTTTATTACTTAAAAGCATCTTACTTTATTTTAACAAAAATATATAGTATATAAAACACTCAATACCAACAATGATTTTGTCTCGACATTTTCTTAAATAGCTTATTAACTATTTATATCGCGTAAACATAAAATAAAACTATCATTGCAGGTATAAAAATCAGTAAGAAAAAAGATAATAATAATAACACAAACGCTTTGGGACTATCGATTGATTGCACTGACCTATACAAACAAAGCAAAGGGTATAGGTATTAGGCTCAGGTACAAAGTAATTCCTATTATCTCTCTCTAAAATCAGGAAATACGTAAAGTACCGTATAAAGCAACTTTCCAGTTCTTATCTTATCTTATAAAATAAAACATAAAGTGGTCCCAAACCTTTGGCCGACAGTGTATATTTATTATATTAGAGGGACCAGGATTTCCGCCATTATTTTCAGCTTATCTAGTTTAAATTAGTTTATATCCACACGCAATGGAAGAAAAATTTTAAAAATAGATTAGAAGAGGTGGTCAAAAATGATGGAAATTATATTTTGTGATTTTAAGTAACAGTTTTTTTTTTGAAAGCTCAATGTTATACTACTATTTAAAAGGTCTATGGATCCAAGGATCGTCTCGTTTTCATCGGAATGCTGGATATCGCATAGCGTTTCTTTCTTTAGGTACAGAAAAGACAGACTCGTTCGACCCTTTTAACGCGACTCATTTCTCTACAATGCACCGCGACTTATGACCCTTTGTGGTCGACTTGTCGCATATTATCCACTTCCGTTAACTTTAATTCGTATTAAATACGGCCCTAGGGCTTATACCTATACGCAAATACGCAGACGCGACGCATAAATCGTCTGTGTGTAAAAATAAAACTTCGAATCACGGTTATCATAGAGGAAACTATAATAGAATCGTGGTTATAGGTACTTCGACGATAGTTTAGCCAAGCGTTTTTACTTTTTTTTTCAATCGACGACGAGCTATCGTCGGGTTTTATATTCTCGCGTGCGGACTATCTAAAAGCAATTTTTCATTGTTTTATTGGTTTTATTGCAACGTGAACGTATCTTTTTTATTTTCATAGTAGGGATTCACAAATAATTCGCGCGCACATTTCGCGTGACAAATTCGTAACCTCGGTACTTTCCAGCTCTCCGTGATAAAATGATCCGTCGCGAAATATGGAGCGGCAGTAATTCTGTGCGATTCAGAATTTACGTAGCACGTTTACGGAACGTATTTCATACAATATTGTTGAAATTCCCATGGAAGGTAAACCGTTCGTTTCGGTCGATTTTGCGCTTGAATTGAACGTAAAAATCATCGGAAACTTTTTCGTCTATTATTTTATATAATATATATTATTTCGCGCAAAAGGAAATTTCGAAAGTCGAATGTGCGAATCGTCGGTACATGCGTGAAGCAAGTATCTTGAAAAGATTCCATTTGCGACTATCGCGTTCACGCGAGTGTACCAACGGCGCTCGAAGAGCAGACTGAAATATCCTAAGAGACTCATCGCAATGTCATCCTCTTCTTTCGCGTTGGATTCGTAGACGGATGCAGCGGACACGCGTTGCAAATGCGTAATACGCGTGTTCGTAACCGAGGTAACGCGCAATACCGTATTCGTCGAACGATGAAACGTTACGTACTCGAGACAGTAGTGTCTTAAAGAAAATTTTCTAACCGTATTTTCCGAATTCATTTGTTCCAGGATCATTTTTGAGACAGTCGTGCCTTGTCTCCAAGGCACGACTTCTTGGATTTCTCCCAGAAATTCTCTCCATGCGTACAAAATTAAGCGTACGCCGAACGTACCCCCAAGTACTATGGGGTTTCTACTATCGCTCACCTTCTGTGATTGAAGGAAGGGATGATACAGCACCCCTTTCAACAGTGTCGATCGTTGTACCTAAGACTAAAGTTTAAAAAGATGTGACAAAAGAAAGCGATTCAGTTGTTGACTTTATTCGTTTAGCAAAAATTAATATGTTTAGTTCTTAAAGTTATTCGGTCGTCAAGAAACAATACGATTCAAGCTCATTCATGCGACAGTTTTTAACAAACAAAATAAAACGACGAACAGAAATGAATGAAGTCGAAATACGCAGTTTTGTAATCGGTAGCATCTATTAGTAAAACCAGGATGATACTGGAAATCGTGAACTTTTGTGAACTTCGTTGACAGTTAAAGTACAGTTGAAATACAAAACCTGTATTTTAGTGATCTCTTTAATAATTCCGTAGACATTAATTCGATCACAGAATAAAATGTGTCGTTTAACAAAACGATCAACTTGGTACGATAATCTCAAGTTTTTTCAACAACTTTAAAAAGGTTTGATCGGTAATTCGTCGATTTTATCATATCGTACGAAATCGCTACCAAAGAACACGTGTTTCGCGAGTACTCGGATTAGAACTTTTTGATTCTATATCTAGATTCTTTCATGATAAAATATTTTTAGATTTAAAAAAATCGATCGAAATCTATGATATTAAAAATCGTGCGTGTAGACGCACACGCACGCAAGCGAGCGGAACGAGCTAAAGTCCTTCCTCGATCAATCGATGCCGCTTCTGCATTGGCAAGTACACGATTATCGTGACATAATTGATTATGTGCAAATATCGACTTACCGATGACGGAGGAAAGGCTACTTTTTATTTGCCTTGTCCTTTTGACTAATATCAATTACGCGCGCTGCATCGTACTGGCATTGTAATGTTAATATGCTCACCTTGACGCCGTTATCTTCCGGACGATACAAACGAATAATGCGCACCATCCTTGTGAAATTTCGTTGCAATTCGGTCACACGATAAGATGCGAAGGACGAATGAAATTCCGCTCCAATCGATTCCAGTCGATTTTTGGTAGAAAATAACTCGTTCGATCTTTCCATTCGCTTTTATCGAATCGTTTCGTTACTTCGCTTCGTCATCGATTTCCAAAAAAGGAACATCGTTCGATGTAGTTGGGTTGGTCAATTCTCCGTTCAAATTAACGATTCGAGTCTGTAAAGAGTACCTGTTTTTTAGCTTTATTTGCCTTGTCAATGTCGCTTCGTAAATTCACGTTACGTACTTTCGACTTTGCAGCATATCATCTCTTCATATTTCTATATGTATATTTAAAATATGATCTGCCAATTATTGAGATAAGTATTTTTTAATCAATAATGGATTACTCGAAAAATACGACTCGTAGTGATGGGACGTTCCGGCAAACTTACAATAGTCTCTCGATGGTAATTCGATGAATTCGCATCGTCTCTAGTCTTCTAGTTGGCGTTACCTTCGAATTACGTTTGAATGAAGTGTTCTAGCTTCGTCGAGACTTCCGGAGTAAAGTTGACGTCAACGTTGTAAAAAGATGCTCAATTCGAACAACATCGAGCGAGCGTGTTCTTCTTTTTTCTGTATTTCCTGGTCTTGTCTAGCGTCTTCAAGTATCTCGAATCACGTTCGGACGAAGCTCATCAGCTTCGTCGACCTATCGGACTAAAGTTGACGTCAACGTTGTAAAAAGATGTTTAATTCGAGCGATCGTGTTTCTCTTTTTTATCCTTTTCTTTTTCCCGTATTTGCTGCTTTTGACTAGCCCCTTCGACTATCTCGAATCATAATCAAGGGGCAGGCTCGAACGTTTTTCGATGGGTCTACTCTAGATCCTAAAATCGCGCCTCGTACGCCGGAGACAACGGTTTTGCGTAGAACCGAGCCGCGCGATGACTGAAAATCGCAAGGTGCACTTGCGACATTTCAATGAGCGATTCGCCTCGATCCGTACGTCGACGCCTCCGCACTGAGCTCCGGGGACTCGTGGTCGACTCTCGACCTCACAGAGAGAGACACGATCCTACTTGTTTAAGGCGCGAAACGCGTCATGATCGATCAAGGAACGAAGGACAGTGATTATCGCGAACTATAAATCTATGCTAACGATTTGGATTGGCTCGAGTGCCCCGTCCTTTACGGGGGAACCGCGCCCACGCTTGAACGATCGAGGTGCTTCGTATGATTCCGTAGTAGCGGAAAATCGTCGGCTCGATTGGAATCACCGTGCGTTTTCTTTATTTCACCGTCGAAACAAACGTCTTCTAAAAGTTGATCGGGATGATGCAGGGAATGCAAAGAGGAACGAGGGTTTGGTCTAGACATTTTTCCTTTTCCATAAAAATCCCATGAGAGAATCTTAAAATTTTATGATCTGTTTTTGATTAGAAAAGAATAAGGAGAAAGAAGGATCCACAGGAAGCGATGTTGACTTTTCAGTACTTGCCGCTTGTTGTTTCATTGCTTCCGAGAGAACGACGAGAAGGTATCCAACGGAGCTTGTCACAAATCATTATCTTTATTCGTAAATATGATTTAGAGGATTACAAATCATTATAGCAATAAATCAATCGAAGAAACTACGATTTTCTTAATTGGAAGCGTGAATCATCTACCGTGTTTTTGGCCAAAGATAATTTCGTTACACTCTTTCCAACGATAATTTGATATCCTTAAAGTAAATATAAATATAAATCGTGCCTCTGTTGATAAAAATGTGCTTATACTCGTGAGATAATCGGAAAGAAAATATTATCACATATCGTAAAATTCGATTAATTAATACCGAGAACAAATATTAGAACACTGTAGTGTTAAGACGTTTTTTATGAATCTGCAGATATTCTTCATTTGTCTTATGCATAGCGCTATAATTGTCATTTAGGTCCTTTTAAAAACAAATCAAAACAGTGAGTATCAATGTCACAGTCTGTTTGAGAGCACATTATTAAAGCTTTAAGAATTTAACTACAAAGTTTTCCGCTTGCTATATTTATACATATTTTACGAAGCCAGTGCAATCTATACGTAAATTTCAAAGAAACGACGCGTTAAAATGTAATCATCGTTTTTTCTTTTTATTTTACATTCCTGGCGTATCGAGTGAAATAATCGCATAAAAAAACGAACAAGATTATTCACGTTACGCTTCATTGACATTCAACGATAGGATGCACGAATTTCTTACGTTATATATCTTTACTAAATTTATATTATATTCTGCAAATTGTTAAGATTTTTATTTTTGAATAGCATTTCGAAAACTTTGCCGGTATATTCTTAATTTAACACTGAAAGTATGACTTTCGATACATATAATAGCGTATAAATTATCCTATTCTTTGAATACACATTTTTATATTACAGTACAGTTATGAATAGCATAATTTTACATGTATATCATACGCACTTATGTGTACACATAGTCGAAATATAACGTTAAATACAAATTGAAAGAAGTTTTTTTCTAATTCGAGCTATATAAAAAAAAGATTCTTTCCTGTTCGACTAACGTTACATCTCGACCATGATTTTTACTATAAGTAGTTAAAAAGTAATGCTTGCCAGATACCATGGCCTGTGAACACTTGGGTAGTTTAGAGTTTTGGCGTGCGACCAATGGCCACTCTTGTTTATACTTTGTATCGTTATTTTTCTATATGAATCGTATATAATCAATATTGCATTGCTTAATTAAAAAAAGAAAGAAAAAAAGGAAGAAAAAAAAACTAAAAAGTTGAGGTAACTTATATCGTTAATGTTCCCGTATTAATTAAAATAAACACTATAATAAGTGTATAACGTAGGAACAAGTATAAAATATTTGATTTTCTGGATATTTCGAAGTACAGTAATGTCGTTACTATGGCAGCACATTTTTATGTTAAGTTTATAGTTTTTTCGATCCTTTCAATATACATATTTGAAACAATTCTTTCCTTATTGTTAGAGATAATAAATTACCTCTTTGAGACGTCAATGTATATTGCTATATTTTGTCAGCAAAATATTTATATGCATTGAACATGTAACAATACAACTTTCCTTAGGAACTTTTATCTGTACAAATGCAATTCCACTGCTTTATTGCACAAAACCTTTTAGCTTCAACTTCTATTTAGGTAAAATATACTCTGTGCTGCTTCCATAGAAACCCTACTGCTGCTCAAATAAATTTTATAAATAAATGACTGTGCTTAAAATGGATTTTGAGCGGCGGAGCGGTTGTGGTAGCATTAAGTTCTTTTCGTTGTTTATCAGTTTTTTTCAACCGTAACCACAAAGTTCACTCCAGTTTAAAGACAATTATGCATTATTTCCGATCGATTGCACTGCAGTACATGTTCAACTATATATACATACCACCAGCCTATGAGATTAATGTATGTACAAAACCAGAACTATATCATATCAAATATTAACAAATCAATGCAATATTCCAATAGAATAATATGTATGTTAACAGCCAGTGGTTATATGTTATAATTTGACGCACATATGCAAACTGAGATCAATAATTTCTTTCCAGCTTACATCGTAAATACATAATTCATCTTAAAAGCTACCAGTACTGCCGCGTCGCTGTTACCAAAGCATAATATTAGTTGACACTTTTATAATCGTTAGACTTAATTAAAAAAAAAAATTAGCTAAACGTAACTGTTGGATATCCAGTATAGTTAATTAATAATAGACCTATCCTTTGCTACTCTCTCTAAATGTTTATAAAATCCCTCCCTGAGACACGAGGATTGGTCATGGATATTCAACAGTTAGGCCAAAATGCTAAGCATTATTCCACTATTTGTAAATAGGGAGTTAGCCTATTTCAATCATTTCTGTATCTTCTACAGTGCTGTGTCCAACACCATTGTGCCTAAAAACAGATTGATTAGAATACACGTACATATATGAATATATGTCCTCTTCGCAAAGTAAGTGCCCCTTATTTAAATTAAAAGACGAATTACCTATGATTTTGCAAATGCGAATTATGTAAATGAAAATGTGTGTTGCGTGGCGAAAAACCTCGTATATTGCTTTTACGAGGACTTCTAGCATTTATTACTCGCGGTTGCGAATACATGTCCTCCAATATGCTAGGTGCTACATACGTAAATCCCTATAAACATATGACATAGTAATATTATAAACACGATTAATTTATTTATTATATCACCAATGATGCGTTATAAATTATTCCAGTAACTTACTTGAAACACTCTATTAGCGGATTCGCTCAATGTATATTCTGCAGGCGAATCTATAGGTGCGGAGGTTGTAAATTTTTTATCAAATTGCGATACATCATCTTCGCTAGTCAGCGTAGGTCTAAAAGGTGGTTCTAATTTTCGAGAAATAACGTCGTTCCAGTTGATATGCTTAAAAAAGTGATGACTTTTTATATGTTCAGCATCTGCCGGCGTAGATCCCAATCTATGTATAACTTGTCGCTGATATAAAAATAACAAAATGCACGCTGATATAAAATAAAATTTACGATTTTAGATAAGAGATCGTTAAATATGTTCATAAAATAAATAGAAATAATCATAAATACGATTGCTACTAACCTTCAATAACTTTCTAATCAGATCTCTAGCATCGGGTGTTAAGTATTGTGGAAGAAACAATTTACTACGTAGTATTTTTTCTATAGTTTTTTTTCTATTATCCGAGGTAAATGGTGGCTGAAATGACGAGTAATGAATACGCTTATTCTATATTTCATCTCTAAAAATATATTTATAAAAATACTTACAGAACCTGTAAGCATATCGTACATTAATGTACCAAGACTCCACCAGTCTACTGCTTTCCCATGTCCGCATCGCATTAAAATTTCGGGCGCCCTGTACAAATCGTAACATTTGATGTTAGAATTTGATTAATAATTAATTCATCCTAACGAATAACAATGTTTGATCAAACCGAACAAATATTATCTTACATGTATTCTATAGTACCACAAAATGTATGAGTAACAGTCCCTTCTTGTACGTGTTCCTTACACAAACCAAAATCAGTTAATTTAATATGTCCTTCTGCATCTAATAAGATATTTTCTGGTTTTAAATCTCTGTAAATGTTTTACATTGCAATTAATATCATCGTTATCATTCGTAATATCATTCACATATTCGTTATCGTAAAGACACGATACCTGTAAATAATCCCTTGTAAGTGAAGATGTTGTAAAGCCAATATTATTTCAGACAAATAAAAGCTGCAACAACACGTTGGAAATATTTTAGTCTTGTAAATCTCTATAAATGCGATTATTTACATAAATATTGTCTTATGTTCGCGTATTTCCTACCATGCAGTGTCTTCCAAGAAAATTCCTTCATCGTTCAAATGCCGAAACAGTTCTCCGCCACACATGTATTCCAAGATGAGATACAATTTACCACCAGTTTGAAAAGCATACATAAGGTCTACAATGAAGGGATGCTGCGAGAAATATGTAATAAATACGAATTCTACCACCATAAAAGATTTATATAGAATCCAATTGTTACCTTCACGGCTTCCAAAATGTTTCTTTCAGCTTTTGTATGAGCGGTATCTTTCTGATTTCTTATAATCGATGCTTTACGTAACACCTATTTTACAAAATTGATATTAACGTTTGATTGATACGAACAAAATCCTACAAAGTCGAACGTAGTGAATTTTTCACTGTTTTAAATCACAAACAAGAATAGCTCCTCTGTTACATACACGTCTAAACACGTATATGTTAATTTTTATAAGTTGTTATTTCGCATGCCTATAAGGATCTTGAAAATGTGTTCATGCATGTTTTTGTAATCGACAGGAATATCAAAATCCATCGGAGAAAATAACTACTCAATCTAAAAGATAATACATTTGATATCGCGTAGTTGCAAGGACTGATAAACAATGTACGTCCAAAGTTAATGTCAATATTTTTATGGCTAGTTCAACGCGCTGCACACTGAACATCACATCTGCACTGCATACCTTCATCGCAAATATTGTACCACTGTCGTTTCCAGTAATCTTGCGAACTTGAAAAACTTTGCCATAGCCACCTCTACCAATAACTTTACATAATTCAAAATCTTGGGGTCCAACTCTCTCTCTACCGCGATTGACATTTTGCTCTGATATAGCTACCGTTTCCACGCCGTCCGACCTAAGAACAGTGATGTTTTTCGCGTTATTAACGTTGCAGTTTTGAATTCACATGTGAGTAGGGGCAAAAAAACCGTCTACTCACTCGATTATCTTATTTACATTCGGATTGGCGTCGTACTCTTCCTACGTAGAGAAAAATGAAAGAAGACAGAAATGAAGCAGGAGCGATTAAAAATGATAAGACGCACTGGAACGATCGAACAACATTGAAAGTTTGCGACCAAGGCGACGGAATGCTGAAAATGACATACCTCGCCAATCTCGATAACATCATCATCCGACTCGTCCCTATTCACCGTATCCACGTCGTGCAATTCGATGTCGAACACCGCAGCCATTTTTCGAGCGATCCTTTCTTACATCCAAGGATGTTGCACGAAGTCGAAGAGCAACCGATTCTTAGCCAGTTCAATCGGGCAGGAGCCTAACAATATTATTATGGTACGAAAGCCTTGAAACACTGCGAACAAGCTGCCCTGTCAGCGAGGACATACCAAACACCCTCGCCTCGTGTGCGCTCCGATTGGTCGACACCTTGTCGTTGTCGTTCCGAGTTATTGCGAGTGGGGGGTGTAAGTTTATTTCCAATCGGAGCATACGACGAAGGCGACATCGCCAATCACCGTCATCGATGGCTTCCCCGATGCTGCTGCTAAATTTACGCGTTTTAAGTACCACAGAATCCACCGAATGGCGGCACATTCGAACAACAGTAACAATGCAGCGTTACCGTAGGTCTCTTGCGATCTTCTTCGAGTCTTTCGAGTTGAGATTCGTGGTTTAAAGTTGTTTCGATTTTGTTTGTCGTATTTTAGGTTGAATCGTATCGATGCATCGTGGTGTCGATGTTTAAGAGAGGAAGGCACGAGGTTTAAATTAGGCTCGATACTTCTTTAGTTTTTCATTATTTATGGTACGTATTAACGAGCATGTATAATATTATATTATATTATTAGGTTGTGTGTTATGAAATGTCGCATTTCTCATTGTTTGCGAATTAATTATCGAAGTGGTTATGAATATATGTTTAAAAGTGTGAAGAAAAAATTCTGTTTTCTGACGAAAAAATTTTTACCATGGAAGAAAGTTTTAATAAGCAGAATGATAGGG
>JAITYT010001658.1:533763-549868 GCA_025433975.1 Liostenogaster flavolineata
CTCTCAGCTTAAAGACTACGGTACGAAAAGGATACAACATTCGAAACAAAAGAAACGAACGAACTTCGAACCTGTGTTCTAACGAATTTCTGCATTTTCATTGCGCGTAACCTAACAATTGGAACAAATCTGGTTCTTAGTTTAGTAATCAAATAAAATTGTATGTTATACTCGTTTTCTATCAAAATCCAACATTTTATATTACTGAAATATTTTCACACGTTCATTTCTTTTTTTTTTTTATTCATTTCCACACACATACATTAGACTTTTATTTAGGTAATTTATAAATTGAATATGAATTCATTCATTCATCCATTAATTCATCCATTAATTCATCTATTCATTTAGTTCATTTCTGTATGGGATCGCGGTCCATAGTATGTCGATAAATAGAATATCGTTATTAATGCGATTTTTTATATTTTTACGATATATATGTCGATTCTTACTTTCGAATGTGTTTCTCATGCGATACTTTTCGTACATACTGTGATTTGGTTCTGCATGCAATTATTTATATTAGCGTCTTATCTCGACATACTTTTTACTTTCTCCTATGATGCAGCGGTAATTTTTGAAAATTTAGTATTTTATTAAGTGAACGATGCACGAGTAAATGATAATTTTTTCCGACGTTTTACCTATGATTGTTTAATTACATTTCGAATAGATTTATTGGATAATTTATTGAATATTTATTGTATCCTGCTTGCATCGTTTCATGAGAGGTTTTTTCGATTGAACAAATTTCGTTTTGCGTTGTATTTATCATCGAACTTTGAAAGCGTTACCTGCTAGATGATGGGATGCAATAAATGATATGGTTGTTTAACAATAGCAATAATTGCTTGCAGAGTCCAGTTTAGTAGAGGGACTTTTTATCTTTTATCGAGTCGTAGCGATTATTGAAGTCATTACCGTTTTAAGACCGGTGTACAAAGGGAAGCATTAAAAATGGTTATACGTCATAACATCAAGGGGTACGAAAACTTCTTAAAATTTATACAAGATTTTAAGATCGAAGGACCTATTTACATACTATACAGTGGTTCGAAACTTGAAAATGGTAAAAGTTGGTGTAGTGACTGCGTGGAAGGTGAGAAATTTCAAATTTTCATAAATACATATTTCCTAACCTAACCTATTTCACGAATTTCATTTTTGGTTTCAAAACTCTCATTATTCTCAATTTCAATGTCTCATTTATCATAGGGTTGATATTTGATTGAAAATCGATTTATTTTTTATGCAGCGGAACCACACATAGAGAAAGGATTGAAGACGGCACCAGAGAAGGCGAATTTGATAGTAGTTGAAGTAGGAGATCGGCTTTTGTAAGTGTATCGTATGGTTTTTAATTTATACAGTGTTATTACAAATACCATTTTCCAATTATGGAATTTATGGATAGTATAGCAATAATTTAACGCTTATTTTGATTATTCTTTTTACAAGTTGGAAGGATCTTAAATGTCCATTTAGGACCAGCAGTAAAATTAAGTTAAAAGTTCTCCCGACTCTGGAAAGATGGGGAACACAGAAACGCTTGGAAGGTGATCAGTTGTTGAGTGATGAACTTATTGAGATGTTATTAACGGACGAAGATAATTAAGTGTCTCAATTGCTGTATTGCATATAGGTAAATAATACACGTAACAAGGGTGTAATAATAAAGGCGTAAATATATATAATGCTTTTTATATTCTTACTAAGTTAGGGCTATAGGGATTATGAATTGATTCTAATGATAAATCTACATCGTAATATGTGCATGTAAAAGAAGTTGTCCTATTCTTCACAAATTAAGAGATTCCCATACTTTTGTATCAAATTGTAGTAGGTGTGAGTGTTTCCAGTTCGTTCGTTGGAGGTATAACGCGTACTGAATAATGTATTTTTTTATTCCTTAATAAGCTGTATCTATTATCAAAAATTACAGAATCTGAAATAGATGAAACGTATGAGATGCGATTGTTTTCTTTGTTTAGAAAATAGTTACTTACACGTAGCCGGTGCCTCACATGTTAAAATACCAATTTCGTCTAACTGATGAGCGGCTACTCTTCGAAGAGGTATAACTTCCGTTTTTCCTCCTTTTGCATCTTTCCTTAAAATTCCAAATTTGATGTCATGATCCTCTGATCGAAATTCCCAGCTGTAAAAAGCAAAGTGTAAAATTTCGCTATGCGATTAAAAATATTTCATTATCTATGCGATCCAACCTTAAATACGATCCTACATCAGGCGCGGGGACATCGAATTCTAACTTGTCACCTTTTCGAATAACAACTGTAGTATAGTCTGTATTTTTGTCCTTATCTTTTTCTTTTATGTACATCTCTTTTGGCACTTTACCACCTTGGCAAATCTGTGATGGAAAAATTTAAGAAGCAAATTATTGTCATACTATTAAAAATAAGAGCATAATTTTGATTTCTTTTAATTGTACATCTATTATTAAATTATTACTAATTAGAAAGTAAATTAATCGATGAAGAGTAAAGTATTTGCATGAGTATTACCTTCGTAATCAGTCTTGGATTACCATTGGGATCTTTTAGAATACCTCCATAATGAGCGGGTAATTGATCTTTTTGTATTATATTTGATAACGCAAGTTGCCATTTTGCCGAGTCCGTATTATAAATTTTTATCTTCGAAAGTGTATATTCGTGCATAAACTTTTTTGCAACCGAAAATGCAAACGTGAAAACCCTCGGAGCTGTGGAAACGATGTTTCAGATATAAAGACTAAATATCGTGACATATTAATACACGATTTAATTATTCATTGGAACGCAATCTGAACGTTGAAATGAGCTATTGGAGCTGCTTAGCAAGTCGAAGTACACTTTAGTGCAAATATTGATACGTATTTGCATCGATACGATTGTATACGTTTAGAAAAAATCATTGAGAATCTTTTTAGGTTGTTCGGGAAATATTTTCAACAGTTCTTCGTAAAAACAACATAAAAAAATAAAACAAAAAAACATAAAAAACAACGTTTTTCTTAAAAAAAAACGAAATTACTTTCCAACCAATCCGACTATTACATACCATTAATAATGTAACAAGTTTTTAAAATTTCTGGGTAATTCGCTTCGTACATTTGAATCAAAGCGAGAATTACTTCGCCAGCTGAAAATAACAATTTTTCTGTTACTGATAAATGTATTACTTATTTTCATGTGATCATATGTAAGTAACAAATAATCCACAGTTGTACACAAATTCAATTTTATCTTATCTAAAGTAAATGATTATGCGAATGATGTCATATATTAACTGTTCTCAGTACAATATAAAATTAATAAAATTTCGTCTGCTTCCATCCTTTAGATATGATAATATTTCATTAAAAGAATATGAAACTACAATAATCATTCCACAAACGAGCGGATGACATCCGTTATGTACTCGACCCGAATAAGCGCGGTTTTACCTGATAGTTTTACCTGGTCTCCACATGTATTGCTTGAGATTGAATCCTTCCATATCAAAAATGACGGTTAGTTGTCCAGCGACCAAACCATGTTTTCTTACTTGTTCCCTGGATATTTTCATATAATTTTCTAAATTCTTTATTGTTATTTTTATCATGTCTCTTCGAGAGGTCATATGTAGCAGTCCACATACGTCCAATCCACCAAAAATAGAGATAATTACTAGAAAAATATCGGATCATCTTTTGAATACTTTGACAATGTGTTAAATATTCAAAGTCGTTTTATTTTTTTTACTAATATTAGTTATATATTTTTAAGTTAAAGGATTTAAAATTTTTAAAGAAAAAAAAGGTTTTTTTTTATGATTGAAAGGGAATTTCATGTCAAAAATGCTATTGGTTTTACAGTAGTAGATTGCTGGAGTAATAAAATTCGTTCCACTTTATACCTGGAGCTCCATCTTTGTCGAATCCACTTAATCCATGTGGTAAATAATTTTCCATACCCTGAGGCGGTTGCCATTCATCTATATTGTCAACTTCCCACTGTTTTCGCCATTCAAACGACTATAACAGCACATTAAAATGCGTCATTATATCTCAGATATCTATAGAAGTATTTTATTTAATATCGAGTATTTCGGAAAGAATTACATATTAAAATTACATCATGTGTTTTTTAATAATGGGAAATAGAATTTGTCACAATGATATTTCAACTAACATCAATAAAGTATTCCCTAAGACATCGTTCAATTTTTCATCTAATAGTAATTGCAACGAATCATTTTGTCGATGAAGAATTGAAAAAGGGCTGCTCTAGATTTTCAAGTATCGGTTTCAGTACGGTTGAGCGCGTAAAATATAGTAATTAAGAACAAAAAGAATAATTTCTATGTCGACCATAAAAATAACGATCAATTCTTCATTTCATAAAGCGCAAATATCTCGTTTGTTAATCGATGAATAGATATTCAATTTGACCTACTAGGATTGTGTCTTGCTATATTAAGTATACACAAGGAAAGAAGTTGTATTTTAATGGATATGGCTTGAAAGGAATAACAATTCGCTGCACTTCACGGTTACGCCTCTGTAATGTTTAACGCATCGTTGACGATGCCTTGAGAAAATATAAAACCTTTCTTCGCGGTCATTTCAAGAAGATATACGAAACTTTCTCAATTCGGTTTATTCCTGCCCACGGCGATAATGCCCATGGACAATAATGAGGATAATAAGTGGTTGGATATTTCTGTTAGAATTGACAACGTCTTTGTTAATAAATTATGCGACTTTGAAGTCATCTAGTGAGAAAATCAGCGGAAACTTTTTCGACTACCCATTATTTTTATGTAGGTATTACAGTATAGAGCAGGGGGTTTTAGTGGGTAGGACGGAGAGAACTAGGGTTCCTCGCGAGTCCCACACTACTCCTGGACATACCTTTGGTGTCTTCAGGGGCGTGCGTGAAGGCATTTCTCCCCTCTTAAAAAAAAGGTTGGTGTTACACTGGAATACGATGCTCAATAAGACCATAATAATTTGACACGAAAGATCGACTTATTCAAAATTATATTCGAACAGTAATTTAAATTAAAGTCATACTGCGAAGGATGCGAAGGATTTACTGTTCATTTCGACAACGTTCAACGTTTGTTTGCCCGCGTTACTATATCGAGCATTATCTTGTTAAAACGCTGAGATGTAATTCTACCTCATCGTTGCGATTCGTAAGAACGAAATTATTGCGAAACAAATTCTACTTCAGCTTTACTTACGTCTCTGATCATCTTCTCCGCCGCTGCAGGATCCCATTTCCTAGCTAGAAAAGAGAAATACGCATTTATCTTTCTCCATTGCGTTCCACCTTTCTATAAGCAATATCGTCTTAATAATAAGATTCTTCGGTTGCTCATATTCAGTGAAAGAAACGTACAGAATGTTGATAAATGTAAAAACTCTTGGTGAAATAACGAGTTCCGACCTTGAAAAAAATTGGCATAATTGGCTAGGCGATAGCCAATATTCGCGTTGTCTTATCAGAAATTACCATAATTAAGCGTCATCGAGCATAGGTATCGAATATAGACATTATCATTTCGAATGTAAGTAAGTTTCCTGTGACGTTGATGTTTTTATCGCTATACTTCCACAATGTTCGATTTCAATGTCGTAGAATTTTGATCGTGGTCAGAATGCGTGTGAAACTGATTTGCATAAATACGATTGGAATTCGCGCTGTGATATTGCTGTGGTATTGGGTTGGCTTTTTGATTCCTTTTAAGCGCAAAAATAAAATTTTAATTTCTTATACAAAAGACGAAGTTCAATCGATTATATATTTTACATTTTGTTCGATGACTTTTTGCCCATTTTTCGATTCGTAATCCTAACGCTGGTAGAAGTCATTAAAAAAAAATGTTGTAATTTATTAATTGTTTGTATTAATCAATATATTTTCGTCGTCACATATATGTGATAGACGTTTTTTGTTAATTTATAAAGATATGTTGAAACGTGTTGTGTTGTGTTGTGTTATGAACGGAATTGTGAAGTTCCAAAAAGGTAAGGTAAAATATATGAAGAATGTGCTTGGTCTGCGATAATATTAGGCTATTTAGAGTTTGTACAGCAATTTATACTTTCGCGGACGTGAATGCTAGAATTATGTATGCTATGTTTATTTCGCTTCTTTAGAATATTCTAAACGTATGTATGTAAATTTTTCTTCAGTCGATGTTATATAATCAAAAAAGTCTTGTAGCGGACGTTTTTCCCCGGAGTCCTTGGTAGTGAACTGTTTAAGCAATGAACCCGTGTTTTTTTATTCCATTGTCTTCTATACTTGCAGAGGCTCCTTCTTGGGTCCTGGTGAGGGAGAGGGAGGGAGGGAGACGTCCCTAACTACGGGTGAACAACTTTTTGAAGCTAAATTGCCTGGACGTATGTCGTTATATTCCAACGAAAACATGACGTCAGTTGTTAGTGAAAACCAAAATAACTTTCTTGCCATCCGAATAGAACATAGACGCATATCGTCTTAAAGATTGTACTTCTCGATAGGAACACAGTACAAAGGTGTCATTCGCTTCATCATCCGTCAGACACAATTACATTATCAATTAATTAGAATTGATAATAATCCGCGATGGAATCTGCGTTATTGTGTTTTCGAACTTTCGACGAAGTAGCTCGCGTTGATCGTTTACGGTCGTACAAACGTATACGATCATATAATACGACCGGCTGATATTTTTTCCCTAATCGTGTTATTCGTAATCGACAAATGTATCTATTGTGCGTACAGAAAATAACGATGAACCGTATTGTTATTTCTTTTAAAAAATGTGTGTATTTAATTTTTAACCGGGTAATGGTCGCCTCTGAGCAAGATTTTTTGTTGTTTAAAATTGTTATGCAACGCTATAAAATATGAGTTTCAGTTAGACACGCAAGACACGCCCTGTGTACGTTTCTCAATTTCTTTAACCAGTTGCAGAACGGAGTACCGGTAATTCATACGGTAGTCTTTGAAGTAAGAGATTTAGGAAGAACGCGTTGGGCCAGTAACGAAAGTGGACGAGGAACTTGCTTCCGACAAAAAGAGTACGGTGAAATCACAGAGTGAATCCACAAAGAAAAAGAATGATATAAAAAGATAAAATGATGGAAGATCGTAAAGGACTTTCACCAGGAAAGATTCGACAAGATCCAAGAGAAGTAATTAAGGATCCAGAAACTCTTGAAATAATGATCGATTATGTTCGCATTCCATTGTGATCGTAAGTTGACGGCCTGATTATTCAACGATGTGAAAGATGCATTGTACGTCGTGGCATGCGATAAAAGTGTCGCCCAAGAAATGGATATAATATGAAATATATATTGACAAAGTCGATGCACTGATAATATTTACGTGCTTATGAATACATTCAAGGCTTAGGTCTGTATTTTTGTAACTGTTGTTTGTAAAACAACAGTTTTTTTGGCTTAAGTTCGTAGCATGAGTAATGGTTATGATAATGGCGTTATCGCGATTCTTGAGAGTTAGATGAAGTGATGCGTGTCACTTTGGAGAATTAACAATAAAACAAAAGTTTCTTGTGCTACTTGTATTACAAAGTTTACAAAAGTAAACGTTGTAATGTCTCGATGCATCGATTATATCGACTATTTTTATAAAAAGTTTCGTTATTCTAATCATGAGCTATGCAATTTGTACAATGTTACTTTTATTAATCGTAATTCTGTTCTATTTTGAACGGAATATATAGTCGCATATAGGCATCTTGAAAATACCGTGACACATAGTACGTTTCACCGAGATATTTGTAGACATTTTTATATGCATACCTCTCAGCCAGCGGATGAGGTACTGATCGTCATGTTGAGGCTGCAACACATCTTCGACTGCTCGCTTTAACTGAAATAAATATTTGTGATTCGATAAAGGCACGATAAAGGAAACAACGAACCAATGTTTAGAGAATAAAATAACGATGGACAATTTTTATCTGATAAGCCATGAATCATTTGGATCGTTAGACTTCTCTGTCATAACGAGACGTTATTATGGAATAGAAGATAATTTTAATTTTAACGAGATATTCAACATAATGGCAACGTATCACACAATGTAACGATTTTATCGCAGCACTTTTACTATCTTTATAAAGGTTGAAGAAACCGATGATAAATCTCAACCCATTTTCGTCTTGTAAACAATCGAGAAGAGTTCATTGATCGTAATGTCAACAGGATTCTAATTGTTTTTTGACCTTTCGTAATGCCTCCATCTGTTCGATTTAAATCTGCGAAGTCAAATCCAAGGTCAAAACTCGATTTTCGCACGATCACTGACGTTCACTTTTTAAATTATGATCGGAAAGGAATCCGTCGAAGATTTCTGTGTGCAACAGGACTAACGGAATCACTGCGCGGTAAACTTTTTCGAGACGATAAACGACCTCAGTATCCTGAGTTAATATGAATTTAAATGAAGCAGACAAGGGTGTCTTCGCCTTTCGTAACACGCATGCGTTAATACGTTTCACAAAACATCTCAATGGGGAACATTGATACATAATTTCGATGGATCTAAATGTAATCGTCATTGATCACGATGACTATAAAATTGTAATGAAATTAATCTTCGATAATTAATATTCCAACTATACTGCTGGAAAGCACTCCTGATCGCGAGCATTCAATTTTCGTTAAATCTGTAATGATTGTTTCGATAATTTTCTTTCATATAATGTTCGCGTATTATCCGTTACGTATTATAGTTTCGTCATAGTTCTGTAATTAATCGGCCGTATTATCGCACAAACTAATTATAGTCTAAAACATTTTTATCACGAGGTGAAAGGTCTCTTTTTCGGTCGCCCTCGTGTTTGTAAATACGACGTTTGAGAAATATGTTATAATAAACGCATGAAAACTGGCGCAAGAAATAATTCTAATTTCCGTCTAATTTAGCACGCAGAAAGTCATTCTAGCTTCCAGTAGTTGTAGCTCGAAAAATATAGTATGGGACGAATGGTAAATGGCAGATACTTCAATTCTTTCAAAAATTATTAGCGGTCGAAAAATGAAGTTTTGTATCTTATAGATCGCCGGATGTCAAGTAATTCCGTTCGAACGACTTCAATTATGATAATATTCGTTCAATCTCGCTCGAGAGGAAAAACGATTCCGAACGAACGCGTTATTTTTTATACCCTTACGAACACGCCTTTGCGGATAATTGCGTTTTCATGTTGGTTCAGAATGAAGACAAAAGGTGACGATTACTTCGCAAAACTCGTGCGTTGTCCTTATTTTACTTTGGCATGTCGTGCTTCGACGAATAAATTGAAGAAGTAGATGCCGCGAGAAGAAAAGTCTAGGCGCATAGGATAAACAGTGAAAGGATTCGTGCGACACCGTCGCGACCGTAGTGAACGTTTCCTCCTGTAATTTTCAAAATGGGTCACTACGATTTTGACATAGAACGAGTATGTCGCGAGAGCGTTTTGGATAATGTGAAAAAAGCGATTGCACATCTATCGTAAATTCAAGCTGTATAATTTAATTTATATGGAAGATTTAAGGTACGTATTTGAGGAATTTCATCTCGTAACTGAGGTAAATGGAAAAATAGAATTTGTTCGGAGGTTCTCGCGCCAGACTTTCTCGCGACGTGATGGAAAAAAACGAAGTAAAAAGATAGTATACGTATACGTGTATTAAAAGCAAGAAAAAAGACGTACGGTTACGTAACTGATTTGTAATTGATTCGTAAGAAATAAGATACTTTTCTTTAAGCAAGTATACGATGCCAACGTAACGTGGACAGAATGTTTGCATGCCTGCATATTACATAAAGATTGTGATTTTAAAAAAGGTTAAAACACAATGTAATGGCAATAACTAGTCATTGATTTAACTAACAATAATCACGCGTGAGTGACGATAGCAATATTATGGAAAAATATGATCATCAGGTTTTTGTTCAGAAAATGATAGACGAGCAAAACAAGAAAAAAACGTATTTAACAATCATGATAAATATCCAATAGTATTTGATGCGGTAAATAAATGATAGTCGTACTTTTACATAATTGATGTCTGATTTTTATATCGTACGTGTACAATAACGTCATGATATATGGCTTAATAATGGGATATAACGTTTCTTTGTCGACTCGTTTGCATATTCAATGCAATTATGGTAGTAAGTATTTTTTATTCTAAACCCATAAAGAGTTTCGTCGTTTGGATAACCGAGCAAAAACATTGTAAACACGATCGTTCTTCGGTCGACATATTTACTTGTTGCAAAACTGGACGATGAAAGAACGAACGAAAGAGAAAGTATAAAAGAATCATTATTTACATTAAGTAACGAACGAACGAACGAAAGAATTCATTCCTGTTTCAAAGTTTCAACTTCGACGTACGTTTACTTCGATTAAATCGTATCGCACAACAATAAGTTGTATCGTTCAACAATAAGACGCGATAAGAAAAATAGGAGCAAGGAAAGAAGTAAACACACGCAGTAATGTACAACTACAACTAATAATAGTTGTAGATACTGAGCGTGTAGCGAAAGACGAAAATGTCAAATTTGCAACGCACGATCTTTCGACGATAAATATTTTTTATATTATAGATAAATTTTACTTTTTCTTTGAATAATTCGACATAATAAAAATTGAAAAGAAAATGAAAATTGAAGAATATGATGATATAATGATGAGAAATCCAATATTTCGTATTACAGAAAATTAAAAGAAGTCACGAGACGCGCACAGTAGATTGATAAATTTGAAATAGACTTCAGGTGTTTGGTACGTCGTTCCAAGGCAAATGATTGATGTCTTCGGGTATAGTCACGGTTTCTCTAATTTTATTCGTTTTCGGAGTTATTTCGTACCGATATCGTAGTATTGGCCGATGATAATCGCACAAAATGGAAAGCACATAGGAAGGAGTTTGGCGTATCGGGCGTGTGCATGTTCGAAAGCGGGCGGGCGATTTTTATCGATCTGAAATCGAACGACGTTTCTCTCGTGTCAACGATGTTACGTGACGTTATTTCGACTCTTCGACCACGTTTAAGATCGTTTTGTGCGCAATCCGACCGAGAGGAAATTGGGAGAAAGCGACGATAAAACTATATTATGATACAAACAATTGTATGAAAAAGCACAATGGAGCTTAGCGTCGATCTAGGAAATAGCGCAGTTGATACGGATGTTTACTCGTTTTACGGTTTTATGAATTATATCCTGCGTACGAGAAAAGAAAGGAGAAAGGTGAAAAGAAATAAAAAAGGAAAAGAAAAAGAAAAAATAGTAAAGAAAAATGAGATAGAGGAAGAAAAGAATTGGCTATGGTCCATTGACAGAAATTCGATTTAATTTTCATTAAGTAAATTATGCAAATGTTAAGTGAATTCTCAGTTGAGGTCGAATACGTAGTTACATTATTTTCTTTTCCTTTTGTCGTATGAGTGGCATCGTGCTTATAACGCCAATTCCTCTTAATGTGTCATTATTCTGATTAGTACTTAAGGTTACTTAATCAACTTTCCTTTACTAAATCATTTATACCTTTTTTTTTTTAATGCGAATTTACAACCTTTACTTTCTTTTGGAAGTAATCCGCGTATCTTTGGGCTCAATATATTTCGATGCTTTGTTTTTCTATATTCCTTTTTTTCTTTCCTTTTTTCCTTTTGTCGATAGAATATGTAGAAAAGCATGTAACGGTGTTTCACCTTGCTTATGTAGCAACGTAAAACTTTCAACGTTACGTTTTTGTGCAAATAAAAAGCGTAACCGAAGGACAAGCTAATGACGAGCCATTTATCAATTTCTATCCGGTTATGCGTTTTTCAGCCACCTTTCGTTTTTATCAATGCCTTCATAGAAGATGCTTTGCTGAAGACCAAACTGACAAAATGACGACCGTTGCACAAAAGCAATAGTCATTTAATATCTTACTATCGTAAACTACTTCCGTACGGTAACGAATTATCCTCGAGTAGGAATGTAATCGCAACAACGCGCATCCTAGTAAGAGACCAAAAACAGGTATTTTGATAATCGAGACGAAGAAAGTAAATACCGTTTTACTAATGGAAGAAATCGTTTTCCCCTGAGCCACGTTATCTGTATTTTGTGCATTTTCACATTCTTGGTCGTTTCAAAACAAAAAAAGAAGAAATCGAAAAAGGCGCTCTAACGATATACGAATATATTATTTCAAATAAATAATATTCAAATAATATTACTTAAAAATTACAAAATATGATTTTCATTATTTTGTACCACCTTTTACTGTCCACTTTGTACATTTTTCTTCTATGGCGTATGAATAGACTAACTCAAAATCCTGGCTGATCTAGTAAAACAAAGTTTCAATCGATTTTAACATTATTTTCTCCATTTTTAAGGCGACAAGTATAAATTTCAGAATCTACGTAAATCATGTAAAGTGAACAATTAGAAGCATTTCTCTCATATACTTGTATACTGATCATTTTGAGTTATAGTCCTTTTGTATTCATTTTCTATGAAGATTCATAAAGATTGGAAAAATATCATAATCTAATTAAAGATTTTTTATTGCAGGTTACAAATACGCATTCTCTCGTTCGTCGAAGAGAAATTATAAGAAGCGATAACGCGACGAGCCTTGTTTTAATCGCGCTCATTGAATCGTTTCTTCGCGACATGCAACGATCCTCACGCGGAGGAATTTCATGAGGTTAAAGTAACAAGAATTCGTAGTCTTTCCTCTACTTGGAAGAAACGCAAGGTAATTTTATAGATTGGAGAAAGATTATTTAGAATTATCTTACCTAGCGAAAGGTTTCGATTACGAGTTTCATTAAATTATTTTATCGATCGTGCCGCAACGCCTACGAAATTTCTTAGATTATAAAAATGTTTATCACGCTTTTCACGATACGAGTAAGTACTTTATGTTTATTAATCAGTTTTTCAAAGAATCGCGAATAAATGGAGGAAAAATATCTAAATAAATAAAACGATTCCATTAATCGATATTCATTTTTCAAGGAAACTTTGTTGGAAATGAATAATTTTTCTATCGACGTTGTTTTACGAGACGTGTAATGGTTCTATCTTATTTAACGACATATTGTAAAAAGTTAATATTTATTAGAATTTCATATATAATCGCGTCGATAAGAAGCTTCATTGTTTTTGATCGAGCCTGATCTATTAAACTATTCTATATATAATCGAGAATGCGAGCCGTAATTTGTGCCCGTAACATGAAGGATTGAAGTGAATCGAGAAAGTCTATTCTCATCATCATAAATAATGGTATTCTTTTGAAAAATTCGGAAGATTTCATTGATTTGAAAGTACCTGTTGCACAGGTTTAGCAAGAAAAACATTTTGCATGCAAGATAGTCTCTGAAAGGCCGTGACAAATTACTTTCTACGCGACGATGATCGTAGGAAGAGCCGTGCTTCTCACCGATTTACGCTTTTACTTGATTTTACTTCTACTGGAAATTAAATCGGGAACTTAAAAAAGATTAGAAAAATACATTGTGTCGTACGAATGAATCGTACGAGAACTCATACAATGGATCATTTCGGTTATTATTTAAATTACTATGTTCGACGCAATTTCTTACGAGTACTTAAGATAACGATAATAATCTTTTCTAAAATATTATTTTGGCGTTACAATTACGAAACACGAAGTTGTAAGAATGTCGGGGTATCGAACAAAATGGAAAATATATCATTGATTTAAATTCGTTCTTTGTATATAAAATTGAGTTTTATCTCCACGTTAAGAAGAAGTCAAAATTACTTTATCGTTAACTCGATACATCAATTGTTGATTTCGTACGCTCTTCGACTAATGAGATAAAAATATACGCGTATATATTAGATCGTGTAATATAACATATCGGATTATTAAAAGAAAAAGAAAATTTGATTTTTATATTCAAATAAATTCGTGAATGATGAGAAATCCGACATTTCATATTACACGATCCAATAAGAGGAATTTCTTTTATTTTTTAACTTTCATCGATCGATTTATTCGCTAATTTACGTGCGAAGGTAGAAAAGTTGATTCAGTACGGTCGACTACCCGCGTGCAAGAAATATAAAACCGATTCGGTTGCAAATGCGTGAGAAGTGCGTTCGACTCTTGCCTCACACGTGAACGTCAGTAGCCACGTGACGACTGATGCAGGACGTGAGCTAACGGTTTTTATGTACACAAGCGAACGGGAAAGAAGTTTAGAATATTTTTAAGGAATACATGATCGTTTAGCGAATTCGTTTTAGCTGACTACGACACTTACTTTCATCAGTGCGAATAGTTCATTGTCCGCCAATTTCAGTGACATCGACATGTTTGACCCTTCCTCGGCTATGCACGGCGGTGAAGATCGGTGACCTGTCGACGTGTTTATCATTTTGAAATCGTTCGATTTAGGTCGGTTAAATCATATTTTTGAGTCGGTCTGCCATCACCTATAGCCCTTGGTTCGATAGGTCGAAACATAATGCGAATATTCGGGTCTTTTGGGCATTGACACGCGAGATTGTCTTATCGACGTTAAACGTTGACTCCTCCATCTTTGAGGATTATTAAAATTAAATTCCAATATTTAACTGTCGATAATTAGGAAACGTCGAAAAATATACGATCATATTAATTGTTTTTTGTTAACATATGCCATGAAGTTTATCCCTCGGTCGTCTCTTCGTTAAAGTCGATTATCTGTACAATGAATAAATACGCGCGAATAACTATGCGTTCAACTATAAGGTAGCGCAATACTCAAAGTATCACACTGAATATCGCGTTACGAGAAAAAATCAGTTAATACGTTAAATGGAGCGCGCTTTTTTGTCAAAAGGAAACACTAGCGAGACGAACTGATATTAACGCATTAAAAAAAAAGATTCGACTAGCACTCGCAATTATCAAGATAGTCACTGTAAGAATAATTCATCGTTTTAAATTCGAGTTTGACGCACTTTAATCGAATTTTTTTATCTTATAACAGAACGAGTCTCACGTAAATCGTAAGTTATGCTCCTTGAATGAGGCGCGTTTCTTCAAAGCCTTCCTCTTTAAACCTCTTTTCACTGCCTCGGTTGACGTCGAATCCGCTCTCGACCACTTTAAAGAATAAATTCGCCCAAACGTTTCATTAGTTTCCTTTCACCGTTTTCGTAGGGCTCGATCTCATGCGAATGCGTTCGATTTTTCTTGTTTTACGCAGCCGTAACGTTTTGCGTCGTTTCGGCGATCGCAAGAAGCATTTCGAAACTGTTCGCGCTCTTGCCTCTCGAGACCGATCGTAACTCGTTCGTCGCGTTACACGAAGTATTACACAGTGAATGCCTCTTCTCTCTGTTGTCTTCGATAACATCTGCGTTGAGGCTCCTCCAATCCTCTAGGACCCCACCAGTCTTAGCCTTACTTCACCGTCAAGAGTGGGGAGTCTGGTTGATTAATTAGTAATTTTATTAATGATGAAAGTAGTATCTTTAATTGAAAATTTAGAAACACAAAATGATCATACAACTTTCTTTTTCACAATAATTTTCATTAATATGGAAAAAGGGACCTTGGCTTGTCAACAACATATTGCTGCGTATTTCGAGATCCTCTGATCTCACTGCGGCATAAATTGGAATTCCTTGGTATCGGAACATAAACATAAAGCTCAAGATTCAAATTAGAGAAAGTGAGAAAATTAAGTCGTAAAATAATTCTTAAAATAGACATTGATAATCTTCTTATAGTTGCAGTCTGAAAAATAAATTGTTAGTTTGTGTTAATTCATTCGAAACGATAATAACAATATAGCGTAGAACTTCGATGTGTTATCTGAACAATTTTTAATTGAAACGTTATTGTTAATTAATTATAATCTTAGTTTTGTTGAATTATATAATTGTATATAGTTGTACGTAGTAATTTAAAAATGTGATGCGAATGCATGCTAACTGCATTTCGAGTGTTTCTATGATGAATGTCCGTAATCGCGAAACATTTTCTATCAAATTTTGTTAATTTTTATGACATTTTTGTAGAGACGTCAATACTTTTAATTTATTGCTGTGTGGGAGTGGGGGGGGGGGGGGG
>JAITYT010001658.1:551970-572554 GCA_025433975.1 Liostenogaster flavolineata
AGAAACGCACTAAATCGACACGACAACCGATCCATGGCAGCGTGATCCTACGGTTTTTATCCACCTTTCGTTTATTCTTCTTCGTTCGACCACGGTTATTCTTCGTACCTGTAGCAACGTAGAATAATTTAGCACGTATCGGTTGTATATGTTACTTTCCATTCGACATGACGTCTATACAGTATTCAGCGAACGGATTTAGAATCACGTACGCGTCGGTAGCCGCTTGTGGGAAACAAATTTGATTCGGGATACGGTGGAGAATGCCGAACACAGGTACGCTCCAACGTTATTTCGACGTTCGCTCGGCCAGTCCAGTAATTCTCGAGCGTTTAGGCACGTAACCGTTCCACGATGAGAGTCGATGATCCTCTCGACGAATCGAATTAAACGTCTTAGCCGTCGACAATTAAAGGAGGGATATGCACGATCTAAATTTTATCGTTTCATCCACGAGGTCGTGAAATTAGTGCGTGAAATCAATTTAATGTACAATCGGATATACGGTTTATTGGTCCAGATCTGTAACTACATAGAGCTATTTATAAAATTTTACAAAATGCTTATAATGTTTCGTAACAGGAGACCTTGCGAGTACGTACGTACATATATGTACAAGGTGTGTGAAATGACGAGTTTCCTAAAGATTAACGTACGATAAGCTGTGTTGCGTTTTTATTTATTATTATATTTATTATTATAAATGCCGCGGGTTCATCGAATCCAATCTCGCGATAGTCGATGTCGAAGACGAGAATCAAGTATATATCTAAAACCTATCGTGATTGTTTCTTGGATATTTCTTTCCTTTTTTTTTATTTCCTTTTTTTCTTTTTCTTTTGGTGTCCGTTTATAAGTGGGTACCAGGATCATAGCGTACGTAATTGTCATTCATTCGTTTCCGTTATCGTCCAACACGCGCGATAAATACATACCTCAAAACAATCGACTCTAAGGCGTCGCTAAATTTTTCCAAAGGAAACGAGTGAAATTCATTTTTTCAGCGCATAATCAATCTTATCTTTAACCTGTTAACTGCTTATGTCGCATGCATGTGTCACGCTGGGAAGAAAATAAAAAATAATTCTACTAAAAAGAAGAATTCGTGGAAAAATCCCAAGAATGAAACGACGTGACATTAATCGGACGTGTCTTAGAAAGGCTCGTATAGAGTACGAGTCAACAGTCTTTTACGAATTCTCGACGAGAGAAGATCTAAATAAAGCAGCCCTTTATTCTCTTAACAGCAGGAATATTTGTTATATAACTCTTGCAAATTAGAATTACAATAATAATTATATATATATATTGTTTTTAATTAATCGAGCAAACGAAAGAACGATTTAAAAAAATCTAATCAGTTAACAGGTTAATCCATTTCGCACCATCGACGTTTTAACAAGCGCGAGGACTCGTCACTCGAGTCGATCTATCTCACGGGATCTATCTGCGAGTTACGATTGCATCAACAAAAGTCTTAACACGCGTAAAAGAGACATATTAGTGCGCGTTGCAACGTAAACGCGTGTGCGTGATACGACGAATCACTCGCGTATCACTCTGGAAATGCCAGAGGCAATTTCTTTGAGTTCCTCCTTCTGCAAATTCGATAGAATTCCCTAAGTGAATGGAGGAAGCTACCGTGAAGCTTAGATGGTTCTTAAATCATAGATGGATCGAACTTGTGCGTGATTTACGTACGTAGGTCGCGTTTTCCACGCGTAAGGTCGCGCAGGCGACGTACAACGGAATCGAATAACTTTCTAGATTTATCGTATATACGGCTTTAAATATCGACGATCTCGCGACGCGTTCGACGTTCGTTCAAAGAAGTTGGCAGTATCGAAACAATACGTACGCAGATCGCGAATTTACGACATTCCGGTCGATAAACGACCAAATCGATAATCGAGCGCGAAATATCAACGGGCGATGTTCCTTCGAACGTAATTCGATGATAATATCTCGGGGGAAATGGAGAAAATTGAGTTACCGTTAACATCTTAATATCTTATGGCTCGTCGGAGAATAGTTTAACACTTATCGAGCTTACGCATCTAAAGTACGCCCTAGTGCGCGATACAAATCAAGGTGAAACGAAATGAAGGTGCCATGAAATTAGTATTAAACGTATTTAAAAATGATGATCGATGGTGCAAGCTTCTAGTCGTAAGGAGCATCTTTTTTTTCTTTTTTTTTTTGAAAAATGTGGAAATTCCAGTCGTGGGAGAACGAGCGCCGTGCAATTGGGATCGAACGTATTTGAAAATAAAAATCGATCGTGTAACCTTCTAGTCATACAGAGCGTCTTTTTCTTTCGTAGACGGAAAGACGACAGATTTTACAAATCGTTAAATCTCGAACATAGCGTCGCTATCGTCGCGACATCAGCTCCGTGGTCTGAACTTTCTAGTTTTTTGACTGGAAAGCCGATAGGGTTATCGCTTCTAGCGTTATTAATTGATAAAGGTATAACTCTCACTGCAGGGATTCTCAATCCTTGTAGCTTTCTTCATTCGTTCTCGCTCGAAATAAATAATTACGCGTTGAAGGCAAGGGCGCTCGACTGTCCGTCGACTTATACGTTTTCAGCCTCGCGCTTATTTCGATCTAACGCGTATTTAGGATTGAAAAGCCCTGCTTTATAATTAACAGGCTCTACGATATTAATCACTTTTCCTTTTCTCGTAGGAGCGATCACTTTGATTCAAATTTATTAACTTTCTCTCGCTAATTGGTTCTTCTTTTTTCCACGTACACACATACAACGACGAAGTAACGAATAACGAATAACCATAGTAAATCTGTCTAACATTCGGATTATATCGAAACAATGAAAGCATCTTGCGCGTGTAAATCGATAGTCAGGTACTAATTAATTTAACAACGAGACAATTCAGTTGGCGAATCGCTGTGGATTACAACACGATCCTGCATTTTACATTGGAAATAGAGCGGTAAGAGGTGTTACGATCGTCGATTTCTCGATAAGACAAAAAATGTGTATCATGGGTTTACGATCTATCGAAGGTAGTCACGATACGTTTAAATACGACGCGATCGTACCTACGATTTTAAGTATGGATATTGTTCCAGATACAATACAATATAGATGCACATTGCGCGTTATACAATATCCGATAAAATACAGACGAGTAGATGGACGTCGTTCGTTCGACTAATGTCGGCCGAATTTCCCACCGCGACATCCCTATTCGGATGTCGAGAGGAAATACCGTGCAAGATCGATAGGTCATGCGTGTAGCGCGTATGAATTTCTAAAACATATTTAGAAACTTTATCGTGTTAACTTTATTCTCTGCGTTATTCTCGTTTTTTTTTTTTTCGTAAAAATCATTTCGTTCGTTTTAATTAATGCATCAAGACGTTCACCGCCATGTTGATCACGCGTGACCGTAGATCGGAGTGCCTCGAATGTTTATAATTATAGAAATTGAATGAACATCGTCAGTCGACGAATTTTGATAATGTCATTCGATAAAGTTCCAGCGTTTCTTCGAGAAAATGAACAATTTGGATTAATAGCAACGTACGAGCAATTGTTAGAATTGTCTCGTCGAATTATAAATATATATTAATAGATGGTGTGTAGGATGGTACGATCATTTCGTTCGTTTTAATTTATTCGATAAAATTCCAGCGATTTCAGAGAAAGTGGGCTTTAATATCAATGTTAACGCTAGAACCGTCTCATCGGGTTATTAATGTACTAATATACGGCACGAAGAAATAGAAACGTGGCTTTAATGAAATTGACATTTTGGACGTCCGTCTGGTTAGCTACTGCGGCAGCAATAAACGTAAACGAACGTAGTCGCGATAATTTACGATTACGCGTTCTTGCATTTACATCGTGCGAAACGTAACGTCCAATGATCGAAGACCGACGAAGGATATCGAAATTTCTACGAATTTTCCAAGAAAATCGTCTACGAGACGATGCGAAAGTAAAACGTTGATCTTGATTAAAGCGCGAGTTTATCGATTCATGAAGCAATATTGTTCCTTTCTTTTGCGTGCGATCCAAAAAGGGTCAGCCTTTGTGAAAACGACACGAATATTTCAGTCATTGATCCATTCAACCGTCGAGAATTTTTTTCCCGTTCGAAGATAGAATAGAAGTTCGAACGATTGTTTCGTCGTTTTTTTCAAAATAGTCTTTCGCTCGACCCTGTCGCGTCTGTTCGAATCGAACAGGAGAACGCACGTGGAGAAAATCGTTGTTACGACACGATCGATTCCAGCCGACCAGTTATCGAAAGAATGGGCTAAATTTGAATTCGTAGAATTCGATATTTCTCGGTTATCTCGTTGTTCGAACGCGCACGCGTATCGTTCTTGCCGCTCGCGAAATCGCGACACGATCAGAATTTATTCGAAGATATTATTGCGTACGTGTGTCACTTTGCTCGCGCGTGAATTTACGACGCGTCGTACCTGCTGCTTCTTGTAGGTCGATTTGTAACATAGATGGTTGAGAAAGCACTGGAAGAAAGAAAGGACAGAAGAAAAGAGGAAGATCGTAAGATCGTCATCATCATTGTCATTGTCACGTTTCTCATAAATTCTACATAGAGCTGTAAAGTAGGTTAAAAGTCTTCGTCGTCAACATTAGAACGCATGCCTACCAACGTTCAGTCTTAACTATAATTCTGTGTGTTTGTGTGTGTGTGTGTGTGTGTGTGTGTGTGTGTGCGTGCGCGTGTCTGCGCGTGTGTCGTGTAAATGCGAGTGTAAATTTGCGTGTATCGCGTTCTCCTTTTTTCTCACTTTTTTAAATACCCTTTTCACTTGGTACGTAGGTAGGTACATACCTCTGAAAGTAGCTACGCTATCCAATACCTTATATGCGTATGAATACTTAACGATTCGTACACGTGCGCGTCGGAGGCCAGCTCCGACATATTACGAATTTGTAAATTTTATAACTAATAGTAATGGTAACGCTGTTAACACCGTGCGCTTGATCTCTAATAGACGAACAGTACTTTTTGATACGCACACGGCTAGAAAAGGGACGATTTTTCCACCGATCGTAAAGACGCGTCGATCGATCTTTGGATCGATACGTTCTTGGCATAATTTATACCTCGTGCTACGCTTAATTGCTGCAGCTTTTTTCGAATATCGATTATTTTCATCTTCAGCGAATTTCTAAGTTTATTCGATCGATCGTTGCCTGGATTTTAATGTTTCTTCTTTCTCGACGATTTGCGCGATCGTTCGTCGATAAAATCGCAAAGATAACGAAAGGACATTTCGAACGGGAGGAAGGATCTTTACGATCGGTGGATCGTAATTCTATTCTCACAATTGCGTCGTAACTAGTGTCATTAACGTGAATAAACATTTGTCTAACTTACGTAAAGTACTTTTATTCATAGATTCGATATAGACTATATAAATTCCATTTACACGTACGTATCGTCATTGTATTAAAATCGTACGATCAAGTGGGTAGGAAAAAAAATATGTTCGAGGAATTTTTAGCTAACGTGAAAACTTCACGGCGCGTCAAAACATTTAAAAGTGTCATTTTGCCATTGACTCACGATCGTACCTTGCCTCGTCTATCGTTTTTCTTAAATCGACTTTATTCTTAATCCTCGCGCGTTATCATTTAACTCGTATCGTTTTCGATTCATCGATATTACTTTCCAATATTTGATCCCATTATTACCTTTAAGATTTATTTAATTAACGACGCAAAACACAGCTTCGCTTCCTTAAGAGTTACGTTAGCCCTCTAAATTCGATAAAAAGAAGATTCAAAAGAGCAGACAATAGACGTATACTTCGGCCTGTGTAATCCAACCTGGGGTTCGTTGGATTAATCGGTAACGTTTGAAAATTATTCTTTGGTAACATCGAGCGGCATCGTTCATTAATTTTCGAATTTACGTAAATCCGTTTGGAATAGCGTGAAAAACGGGAGCTTTGGTTTTATCACATTTGGAACGAGATTAGCATAAAAACCGAACAAAAGCAGAAATTCCATCGTAACGGTAGGTACATACGTACAATGTGCGCTTTCCTTTACGCGTTTTGAACACGTACCGTATCGTACGCGCCCTATTGTATTCATGCCACGTTGCACGCATGCATTTTAGTACGGACTAATGATTCAATAACGCGGAGTGGCTTTGTACACGTGTATTTTATGGCGCGTCTTGCCGAGAGTTGCCATTTTTATCGTGACGTTCCTCATAAATCTTACGCGCTGCGCAGTCGTACGCGAAACTTAACCGAAACGCACACGACGTCGCAAGACGTACCTTGATCCGCGTTAATTAATGTGACGTCTGGGTTATTCGACTGGAAATGGAGTAACAGTTGCAACGGTACTTCGATGGAGAATTCGCGTAGCTTCGAACATACGCAAACGCGATTCGACGCAGGCATACTGTAATTCGCCTTTGGAATTTCCGCCAACCACTCCTTGTGGCGCTACTTACTATTTAAACATCAACGAAGACGCGACGATGGAATTCATTGAGTGGTATTCTTTAATTCAGTGACACGCCGCAAAATTGATCAGATTCCTACAAAGCAAGAAATATACAGAGACGAGTTAAGGTACGACGAGTTTTCGTTTCTACGTCTCGTTCTTGTCATCGGTTCGACGAGGAATCTTGTTGTCGTGACATTTTTCACGACATCCAGCAAGTTTTTAACCCATTGGCTCAAGGAGCAGGCGACTCGCCGGTTCTATGAAATGCTACCTTTTATCTCTTCTAATTAATCAAAGACATACAAATCCGTGATCTCTTCTCTTTTCTTCTTTGAGACAAATGGTATCTTTCAAATCGTTGCCCGGAGCAAGCAGATCACCAAAGAAGTATTATACTAAGCCAGTGGGTTAAGAAAATATTTCGCGGATGTTCGAATTTTAACCCATTGGCTTAAATAGTCGGCGATTCCACGCGATACTACCTTTTAATTCTCTTAATTAATCGAAGACATAAAAATCTGAGGTCTCTTCTAGTTTCTTCTCCAAGACAAACGATATTTTTCAAAAGTAGAATTACCGCGAAATAATAGTACGAAACCCAACGAAACGAGATCACTAAGCCAATAGGTTAACTCCAAGAACCGAGCGCCCCTCTTACGATTAAATTCGATCTTCGTCTCGCTCGAAATTCCTTTAAAAGTCGAGCAGAGGCTCTTAGACGCTGGTAGTGATCTGTTCGATGACAGTGACGTCACGGTAGCGACGCGGGCGCGTCCTGTAGGGATCCGGCTGACTGAGGCCCTCCGGTACGCTCTTGCTGGGCCTGAGAGGTGCGTGGTACTGGTGATGCGGCTGGTAGTAACGCTCGGCAGTGCGTGGGGTCGTCTCGGGCTCTCGCTCGCGCATCCCCCCCTCCTCGACGTCCAAGGGCACGTGGAGGGACTGAGACTTGGGCAGTCTGGGCCTAGGTGGGGGCGGGCAGGCACACGGTGGCGACGGTACGCCACTGAAACTCGATAGCCTCGGGCCCGGTAACACCGGGGAGGTTGGCTGCCTGCCCCAACCGACCAGGAACAGCAGTGCCGCGCCGCATAAGGAACTCAACGTGCACGCGTAGTAGCCCACCCTTGGGCTATTAGCGTTTATGTAACCTGAACGATTCAACGATTTCACTCAATGTCATTTTTTATGTTAAACCTTTGATTGAGTCCGCGTGGACTCATGGATATTCCTGATTTTCTCGCGTCGATTCGCGCTCGTCTTGTTCAACTCCTTCCTTAAACTTTTTCAGGGAATGTGTTTAAAAAGCGTCATTATTTTACGATATATTTTGTTCATGTTTGGTTAGTTATAAAATACAACATATCGATAATGATCGTTACACATTTTTTTTTGCCAAAAATTATGATTATTAAATTATTGTTTCTCATATAAATTTCTCATTTAAAAATCATACCGTTTTTAATGAATTATTAAGGTAAATTTTATAAAAAATTGAACATCTCCGGTACGTAATTATCAATTATGAATAGTCGGACGTAAGGATGAATTCAGATTACCGACAACATCGGCAAGAAACGGCAAAGAGTATATTTCGTTCGCATGAGGGAAAGGATGAAGGTAGATTTTAGTGGGTGGTTTTAAATTGAAAAGCTGACGAATTGATAGATTGTTGACGTTTTTATCGATCAAAAGTGTTCTGTAAATTCAATTGAAATTTTAACTTTCGATGAAACACCAAGAGATTAAATACGAGTACTCGCTCGGTGATAAGTAGTAAAATATTCCAATAGCGGCCACTTGAAAAATGATTTGCCAAATGTATGTAGCTAGTCGTAGAGACGCTCTTTAGAATTTCTTTAATAACATTTTTCCTTTCTCCGACGTACGCCGATTGGAGGCTTTCCGGTCCATTTCATCCTCGGAATCTCCTTCCTTAAAGAGATCACCCTGCTTTTTCAGGACCACCCTGTACGTTCCGTGCTATGTATACGCGCTCAAAGAATTGTTAAGTTTAGTGCCGCGGCTCGAGTGGTCCTCGTTCGCTACAGCACCGAGGGGAATACACTTCGTAAGCACGGAGCACGTCATTAATGCTGTCCAAAATAGCGAAACCAGGCAGTAGAAAAGGCAGTGCTTTTCTGAAAGAAAGTGCCACGGCGAGATAATCTAGGTATTCGCATATGCAAACTTGCCATTTTTCGTTACGCTTATCAGAGTGCATCGACAAAATTAAAGTAAAATTACTTTTAATCAGGGTACGATATTTTTTCTCGTCCGATTTCGTTCGACGATCAAAATACGACAAATCGATCCAACCGAGTCTTGCTTGGCTTTACTTTGTCTTAATTAGTCTTTGCACTAGCTCTCTTTTTACATCGTAAAAAATATCGATCGCGCTACACCGTTCTATAGATTACTGCAATCATCGTTAACTTTTTGACCGTTATTGCACGCGATAAGTCACGGTGTCGTATCAATTACGAGCTGGCTTTCGTATAATTTATGGGTTAATCGACATGGTTTTCGTAGTACCTGTTACGTCGACTTCGGTTTAGCGAAACTTTAATCGGGCCAATTTACTCGACACCCGAACGCTTTACGATCCCCGATATTGCCATTGTTAAAATATTCAAGAAAATATTTAGTGTCGCACGTAAAGTCGATAGCGCAAATTCATACACAGAGTTTTTCACAAACAAATATTTCGTACAGGTATCTAACGTGTATTAAAACACCTACGTGGGAATTTCCTACGTGAGAATACTTTTTCTTTTCATCTTTAAAATGGAAATAAATTCGTGTTGTCAAATTGTGAAAATCGTTTCATTTACTGTTTAAATCAATACCAAGTTGACTGTTTCCTGCGTTCAATTGTAAAAAATAGGACTCTTTAGGGACACGTTAAACCAGGCACGGTAAGAATAGATGCGTAGCGGCTTGGCAACAGTAGCCGAATATAATAACCTCGACATAAACAGACGTCGATGCGACAGCGGCAACGGCGCGACTCCGCTCTTCGGGGAGCGACGTTAAGAAAGAAAAACTAAGAAGAAGGAAGTGCTATTCGTAGCGCGACTTCCAAGGTGTACACACAACGTTCAGACGCACGCTATTCTTTATTACTATTGTTATTATTATTCAGGTTCTTATAAATGTTTCGTTATTATTAAATGTGGGAAGTGACCAGAAGGGACACTACCACAGATGTATATAAAACTTCGGTAGGCTTAGTGTTAAAAATCGTAGAAAAAATCACCTTTGATCATGAAATTCGTTACCCTTTGCCCTTCGTTTTGTCGTAATTGTAAAGCGACGGAGGACCACGTTTTTTCTCGTTCCTTCGAAGGAGGAGGCGACGAACGAGAATCGACTGCTCGCGGTCAACGCCATTCCTTTTACTTACCGGTAAGAGGAACTCCGAGTAGGATAGGCAGAGCTTCCGCCGCTTGCACGAGAGCCCACGACCTTGCAAAATGTCGTGCCCTTAATCTTTCGAGAGCCAGCATCTTCAGGGAATAGAGAACACCGCCGAGAGAAGCCCCGTAGAGTCCGGACGCCAGTACTAGTCCGTGATAGCCCTGCACGCTACCAAGCGCCACCTGAGCTACGGCTTTAAGTAAACACACTACCTAAATCGAGTTGTTTAACAGCGTGATCGTCGAATCTTTATACGAAATATTAACTTTTCGGAAAAGTACCGAACAAAATGGCGCGTAGTTGATTCGATAAAATTCTTTTAAGATGTTTCTGTAAAGCAATTGTCTCGATTTTGTCTTAGAAAGGCACGTAGTATCTAAAAAGAATTTTGTTAAAGCAAATATGCGCCATTTTGTTTCATGAACTTCTTCGAGCAAAGGGCTCGGTAATTTTCACTTCTCTTTACGTTCCAGTGGTTACGTAGGGAAACCACTGTGCCTGAAATGCGTTTTACATATTTATAAAGGATAACATTTTAAATAAAAAAAGATAGACACAAAGATTTCGAAATGACAATAACACTTCAATGCTTGATTCTCAAAGGGTTTAATACTAGTGTTTCTATTTTAATGGAGAACTAAAGACGATTTGGCTTCGTACAATTTTACTGATTTTTTTTTTCGAATCGTTATCGATAGACTACTGTTAAATTACCGATAAGCCTGTGATTTTTTCGGGGATGAAACGATCGGTCGTCAATCGCTCCGAGATTGGATCGAACCCTACAATTATTTTCTAGAATCCCCCCATGACAGTTTGCCTCTTTCTATCTCTTTCCGCATCTTCGTTGCTTTTCTCTTTTCTCTTTCTTCTTTGCTCCCTCCTTTCTATCTCAGTCACTTATCGACTTTTCACTTTGCGTCTGCCATAATTCACTCTTCTTTTCTTACCAACGTATACGCTCTTTTGTATTCATTCGTATTACATTCAGCAGTGACGTTAATACGTTTGTTCGTTCGTTCGTGCAGTCTCGTAGGTGCCTGTTGCACGTTTCAAAGTAACCAGAATGTAACCTTACCAAAGGGAAGAGGCAACGTGCCATTTATGATACTCTTAAAGAAATCTTACGATACGAGCGACTTTTAAACGTCGATGAACAACATTACGCACGAGGGCTTGAAATTTAACGAAATTGTTGAAAGTTCCAAGAATGGCGTCTGTCGTCTAAAGACGAAACGACAATGAAGAAAAGCAAGGAAGAAAACGCCGAACGAGAATCTGATGTTCTCAATGGATGAATTTTTCGTCCACAGTGATGCACGTTGTTGCTTAAAAAATGTAGGAATTGTAAAATTGCTCGACTCTTCTTCATAGCTTTCGCTTGAGTTAGCAAAGTTCCTATTTTTCGGTGATGTCTCTACCAGAATCTGTTGAAGCAGGGCTAAGCGCGCGTTGGAAATCAAAAAGAAAGTCAAAAATTGCTGCTAGCGCCATGACATTTTTCTTGGGATATTCACTTTTATCGTAAAAGAAAGAAAATAAAACCTTATAAAATAAATCAAAACAAATTTTTTTGTATCATATATGATGTCAATAAAAATATATAAAAAAATCTTGTAAAAATAATCTCAAAAAAACAGTCAAAATTTTAGGCGTTCACACTACGAGCGAAAAAACATCGTAGAGAGAGAGAGAGAGAGAGGAGGAGGGGGAGAGACGAACAGTCGCGAGGAGAAAGGGTTACGAGGAGAAAGAAAGAGGACCGGGGTGAGTGCATGCGTCCGGGGTGAGGAGAGGGTGATATGCGCTTTCTGTTCGCTATTAAGGACTCTTATGCGCGCGCACGCGAAGGAAATTGCACATTCTTTTTCTCGGATAGTTTATCTTTCCCGAGTGCGGTGAATACCGCGTTCTCGGGCTGGATGCCCAGGATGGCAGTCGGGGCAAACTCGATCCTGTGGAGCGTGGATAAGCTGCTTTTTGGGAGTCGGTACCCACTATATCCGACTCGTATATTTAGCTCTCGCTTGTCAGCTCTCTCTTTTCCTTCGAAAAAGGAAATTCCGCGCAACACGCGCGCCAACGAGCACGTAGTGGAGCCTCTTGGTGGAACGCAGACGACGAGAACGACGACAACGACGGTGATCAGCGTCGCGCTCCTCGTTTCCTCCATTTTTTTTTTCGTTGACAGTCCTTTTTCCGCGAAACGACAAGTTTCTTGCGCCACGTCCTTTAAACTTCGCTCCCTGTTTATTCAAACGTTTTATGCGAGTTATACGTTGCGAATTTGTCAGGTTGGTGCATTTATGTTCGGAATCTTTGTTCGGGCGCGTTTCAAAATTCATTTTTCGACTTTTTACATCGATGAAAAGGAATTTTTGAAGTTCGCGGGATTTTAAACTTTCATAGCGATTTCAATTATGGACGCGTTGCTTGCCGCGCTTTTCCGTCTTCTCGCCTCGCGATAAACCGCATCTGTTCGCTTCTCTTCCCTTTCTTCGAGCAGCATTCGAACTATTTTGTTCGCTCTTTCTTTACGATCGACTGCGTCTCAACAGGTCGAACCTATTCTACCGCGATGAAAACCGCGTATCGAGCTTCTCTCTCTCTCTCTCTCTTCATCTCTCTTTCACTTTCGTTCTATCTCTGCGAACTCGATCATTGAAAATTTCGAGCAAATCCTTATTGAACGACAAGAGTACCGCTTCCACTTCTCTGCATGCATTCCACGAGTGCGCGCTATATCTCTTTGCGCGCAATTGCGTTAAGTGCTATAACTCTCGATATGAACTCGGTTATCGAATTTTAAAGCAAATCCTTGCCGAGCATCGTCGATGATAACACTCGCAGTTACGAGAAAACCGATAATTTCAGTCTCCCGCTCTCTCGATTCCACCTTCGCGCTCACTCGTCTTCTTCTCCTCGCCTTACGCTTCAAATCGATTTTCTTTAAAATCGTATTCGTGCGAAGAATGCACCCAAGTAAAATCCAATCTGTCCACGAGGATATTATAATCCAATGTATAATTAAATACGAATAAATAAAAAAAATCGAAATTAAAAACAATGGCTATCGCGTTACGTTCACTGTAGGAGGGTTCATCGCCTGTGTTTTTAACATTAATCCTATCAGTAGCGCTTAAATTTAAACTTGTACTACAACCGTCAACAAGTTCAGGTTTGTACGTACGAAAAGCTTGTCCAGTAAAATATTGTAAACGTTACAAAACTAAATACAAAAATCTGTTCGAGATGCGAAAAATGTGTGTGCGGCAAATGTACATTCGAGAATAAAATAATTTATAAAGCATGCAGTAAAGCCGAATAAAATATATCTATATAAATAAAAGTTTAATTTCACTTCTTTTATATAAATAATTTTAGATATGCATAATGTTAAGTTTGGTTTATTAATTAGATACATGGAAAACTAATCTTTCAGAAATATGTTATGTGAAAAAAATAAAGTTATGGTTTTTTAAGTTTATAATTGAAATTGTATAAAAATAAATTTTTATATACATTCAGTAATAAATTAACCATTATCTGCGTTAAATCATAAAATCGATAACTTTTTTAATCACCGGGTCATTTTGACTGCACACGATGGGAATAGGTATACACAAAACGTCGGTAGGTTTAGTGTTAAGTTCGGTCTCAGTATACCACGATGAGACCGTCTCCCTCCCTCTTTCTCGCAGCTCTTGCTCCGCCTCTCGCTTTCTCTCTCACCTTCTTCAATCTCTTACTTCTTTTGAAGTACCCGAGCTCTTCGAGTGTTACTCGCGCTTCTCTATGCCTCGTCATTTTCTGTCGGCTCGATCTCGCGTCTCGCCTGCCCCGAGCTCCCCGACACAAAGTATTTTCCATTCTGGTCCTTCGTGCGGTCCTTCTCCCTCCTCTCTCTCTCTCCCCCTCTCTCTCGGTCTTCTCCCTCTGTCGTACTTTCTTCCATGCCTTTTTTCCCTCGCAGGGACGCTTTTTTCCCTTCACCTCTATAGGTGAATATTGCAGAAGGGTACTGCAATCGTTAATGGGGTTCCACCGGGTGAAGAGACGCATTTAAAACGATGCGGTCGCGACGGTTGTTTCACTTGCCATTTTCAAGGAGAACAATCGTCTCTCCTTGAATTCGTTCAACGCGCTCGTAAGCGCCTTTCGACGATCGACGCGTCTAGAATTGGAGAATGTCGATGAAATCGGCTTAATCAATCAATGTGCGTTATACGTAGATTATTTCGCATATATTAAGAATTTCATCGCGAATTTTCGCATTTCTTTATTTTGAACTCGTTATTATTTATATGCTTTCACGTTCTAGTATTTATGCATTTTTTTTAGTCACCTTTCAGCCGTCAAAGCGTAAAAGTAAAAGCGCGACGGAATTTTGATTTTATTCGCGGTCGATAATAAGTTGGCTTTTATTAATGGGAGATTAACCGCTGCTGTAGAAAGTTTCATGCTCTAAGGCATTGTACTCCTCCTATTCTTCGCGCGTTCACGTGTTTGTAAGAAGAACTCGCAAGTTTTGCCAAAGTTTCTTTATAGGAGGAGGCAACAACGAAGAAGGCGGTGATGGCTTTTCTATCGCTGGTTTTTCTCGGGTTGAAAAATCAATTAAAGTCTTTTCCCGGTTCGTACACATTTTCGTTCGAGCAATTTTCACTCGAAAGATACTTCTTATTCCTCTATTAATATACGTAATAATGTTTCTATATATGTTGCGACCCTTCCGACATTTCCAAACTTTTCTATTAAAATCCTTCCTCGTTTTCTTACTCGTCGATCTCTCGGAAAGCTCTCGTCTGTCGTGTTAAACCAGTTGTAAAAGGAAATTTTTATTTAATCGATCACCGTTTTTATTTCTGTGACGAACTCTGATTACAGTTTTTTATCGATCGCTTCATTCTGTCAATCTTTTCACAATCTTTATTCCATCATTTATCTTTCTCGACTTTCGACGCTATACAGACACCAAAGGATGTTATATCTGTACGAGGATATTAATGGATTGTTAATGGATACCATCTGTTTCAGAAAGTACTCGCGTGATTCCATTGCGGTGTCACGCGTCCGACTCAACGCGCTCATTGTCTACTGGCATCAACGTCTGACGGAAACTGTAATGCTCCACTTAAATCGTTCAGTCGTACAGCCGTTACGGCGATCGTTGTTCGCGAGAAGGAAAACGCTGCTTATTTTCTTTCGTTCAAAAATCCTTCCAGAAAGCAAAAATTCAGGGAAACGAATTTCCGCCGAAAATCATTCGAATTTTACGTTTATTAATCGGTTTATTAATTTTGATTTTCTTTTGATCTCGACCACGATACAACTTAAGGCAAGTTTGTTCTGTTTGTGTGATCACCGAAAGTCGAATGGTGACTTATCGATAGAGACGGAGAATTAAAACTGGAATTTAGATTTTAATCTTTATCTCGACCGTGACGTCGATGAACGCGAGCTCGATCTTTTCGTGAGATTACCAGGAGCCGAAAGGAAGACAGCGAAGTCGAGACGCGAAATATCGTACGGACGGACGGCTCGAGAAAGTTATATTCGGGATTGTCGGTGCTTGGCCGAAGTAAGCGAGCAACGTCGACGTCGGCATCGGCGGCGCATCATGTACGTACGAAAGTGCTCCGGACGGGTAACGATGCTGTGTACTGACCAACTCCGAGAAGTGCTGCTTGGCAGAGATATTGCCTGGACACCAGGCATTGAGCAGATGGCCTGGCTGTAACGACCCCCCAAGCCGCGCACCCCAATGCCGCTGCCAAACCCAAGCAAGTCTGCAACAGTACTAGGGAGCTAGCTTCCAGGCCGTCTTGGTATCCCTGCAACGCCTGAAACCGAAGTTTCTCGTTAGAGGAATACAGTACGCATCTATTAGACTTTCTATTTAAAGTGATTGCGCGTATATCTTATCTTGGATCGATGTGAAAAATGAATTGTTGGAGATTCGAGGATGCCAACGTCCCTGTCGCGTAGATTTAATTTTATGTTTTTGTAACCTTTTTTTTGGTCTATGTGACTAATCATACGTATTTCAAACGTCGCGACTTCGGATTCGTTTTTATCGCGTTTGAAACCTTCGGGAAATTTTTTTTCTTTTTGCAATTTTTGAAGGTATATATAAAATTATATTATATTATATATATAATATGAACATATTATGGACTATTAAAAAGGTTTATATTTTAAAAGGTTTTTTGATAAATTCTATAAATCGTGTTTCAAAATATAATGGTAACTATTAGAGCGTTCTTTACGAGATAGGTATCGATGGCAATACGTATTTCGATGTTGACTTAGACAAGTTTAAAATTTGAAGTGTTAAATATAAATTTATTATAATATTATAGTGTAATATGCTTTAGAGTTTACTATACGTAAGTTTAAAATCTGAGAATTTTAATTTATGAAATACGTGCAACGTTTATTTATCGAACTATCAAGCGGTCTTAAATAGCTGGTCGCTATTGTATGAATGCACGTGCATTTAACTGTAGCTTTCGAGATCATAGTACGAGGTTAATACCATCGTTTTGTGTTTAGTTAGAAACGCAGTGTTCCGATATTAATATTTTACCATCATAGTTGGGTGAAACTATACTTCGAGATCCTCGTGCATTATGTATTTACCCGTTTACCGATATTCATGTAACAATATCCTCTTGAATTCGAGTGGTTGGTTCTAATTGTGTACACATTATACTTGTTCCGTTGCATGGAAAGGTATAATATTTGACAACCAATCGATTTGTTTACAGTGAATAATCATCTTTCTCTCATATGCTCTCTCGTAGGTGAAATCTCGTTGTTCTTTATCGCATTTTAAGCGAAACTCGATAAGCGCAATAACGATGTTTTTGAATGGTGAGAGAAACCATGTCGAATACGCGAATTATTTATATGAAAATGCATACGTGCCTTTTTACGTTTTTCTTCATCCGCGTATCATTAAAGATTTAGATATCGTTGCACAGTGAAATTTATGATAATTTTGCAAATTTTCCGCTGTGTAAATAAAAATGCGAGATAACGCGTCGTTTTAAGGCATATTTAATTTTCCGGCTAAATATAAAATTCGCGATGGAAAAAATTGTTTAATATTTCAAAGGAATATTACGCCATCAGTATGAACGAAATGTTACGCAGAATGCAACGATTTTTAATTCTTCACTGCGTTTGAAAGGTCTTTTGAACTACGAATCAATGTTGCAAAACGTCAGACTCCATCGCAATTTTAAAATGGCGAACATTTTTTCAACCAATCACGCGTAACCAGATTCGTTGACAAGAATAAAATGAGTATTGATAACACCGTAAAAAAATAATAAAATTATCCTTAAAAATAAAATCAAATTACTTTTACAGTAAGCTTGCTTGTCGGGTGCACCAAAGCTTTACCGTGTTTCAATCCGGTTACGTTTTCGATAAAATCGAAAAGTTTTATAAATTCCAATAACTAACGAAGCGTAAATGCTTCACTTCGAAGAAATTCTCGTTTTCTTAAAGTACTGTTCAAATTTCGACGTATCCGACTATCATGAAAACGACCAGTAGCTACAGCAACTAGTGCGACAGTATTTTGCCAAATCGAAACTGAATTTAGAAGCACTTTACCATCGTTACTTTTAAATTATGATCTACTTCTTACTTAATGTCCGGTCGTTCGGTGGAAAGCGAACCAAAGCAAAGACGACCCAGTTTTTCCAATTTCTTGGAATATTCGTTTTTACGTGGATTTAATCAGGCTCGAATAAAAGTTAGGTCACTCGACGGTTATTTTCCTACGTATTTTCCCTTTCGACGATAAAATATAAAAGACCACTTGGATCAATTTGACGAGCCAATTCGGTGACTCTGGTAGCTTAACAAACACCCGAAGAGCCGAGAAGTATGTTTCGGAATTTTATCGGTGACTCGAGGATGCGCACGTATCGAACGGTCACCGAAGATCGATGGTCGACCTCGACCACCTACAAAAAGGCGCAACAACTTTAATCTCTCGGCTTTATCTCTCCACGTCTCAACGAAGTTAGGCGGACCATGATTTACTACTCACGATGTAGAACGCGGGAGTGTAAAGGCCAAAGCCCGCAGCGCCGGCGGCCAGCATCAGCATCCTAACTGGGCGACTTCCCAAAGGGCTCAAATCCACCAGCGGCTGCATGGTCGGCACCTTGGTCGTCGTGGTCTTTTTCTCCTTCATCTTGCTTCGTTGATTTTTTAGGTGCAGGATGGCGCGTCGTTGCGGATGATAGAGGGACGCGCTCCTGTAAATCAGACCGAGGAAGAAGGCCAAGGTGAGGGCGCCCGTAACCGACTGCAGTCCCACTCGCCATCCCAGCTTTCTGTTGGAAGACAATAAACGTTTTTCTGGAGGTGTCTCGAGCGTCCCACCGACGGATTTTATCGATACTAATGACGACGAGGTGGAAAAGAGAACGAGGCTCTTCGTTATCGATCGCTTCGAATGTTCCTCTTGTCGTTCTATCGTTCAAAGTTTCGAGATGAAACTCGAAAAGAAAGATTCGCCAAAGATTTCTATTCTATCTAAGATTGTTTTTTTTTCTTGTTACAACTAGTTATTGCGTTCGAAATCCCTCGGATAGCCTCTGGAAACTACTGCATCCCTTCCAAGTCTCCCTAACCGAACCTTTAATTTACATTTAAAAGAAGTGATGCAAAACACACGATGTGACTCCGCTTTTCGCATTTTTAGCATTCAGTCGTTTTTCCATCGTTCTTTCCAAGAGTCTGTATTTTTTAACTTCTAGTTCGACTCAATGGTTCTCCTTTTTTATTCTTTCAATTTAGCATCAGCGTAGTTTAAACAAAATAATAGCCTTTAAGGAGCACAGTTTTTAAAACGCAGTAAGTTACAGTAAATCATTATTTGTTATCGCATTAACCTTTCTTTCTCCTTATATTCGTTTCTGGGATTTATATCCATTTTGTTATAAAATCGTGTCTCGCGTAGCATTTAATTCAAACGTTACCTGTTCGATAGACTCGTTCGTTCAAAGAGTTACGCTTCCAATAGCCTTAATCCCGGATAAACGTGGCGTGGGGCGTGCGATCGAAAAAGAAGGCAATCAGTTCGTTCGTTCTTAGGAATTCGGACGTAACAGGGATTACGAATGAATTTTACATCGGATTCGTTCGATATCGTGAATCCTCTCTGAGAGAATCTTTAAAGAAAATTATCGCGCGGTCGTAAGCTCTTAGATTTCCTTGGAAAGTCGACGTTACGTTCGGTACTTTGTCTATTAGCGACACACGGGGTTTCGGTACGCGACGTGCCAGACGAGAAACCAAAGTCCCATCGGCGTCGCGTAGCTTTCGTAACGCAGGCAAAGACGGGCACAAAATGGCATCGAGTTCTCTCTCCTCCGTTTTTGCTCGATGCTGGCTTTAAAACTTTAATACCGTGGGAGCATTTGCGCACCGACGAAACCGGGGATTCTCTTCTCTTTATCGAGTTCTTCTTCCTTTTCTATCTGTTTATCTATCCCTTACCACTACCTCGTCGTGGACGTTCTCACTCGTTTACTCTGATTCACTGCGAACTCGCTTGGATGAGGTGGCATTCGTTGCGGATGCCTCGAGAATAACGATTAAATGGCGATAGAATGCCCGATCGGACTCCCGCAAAATGAAGAAATATCGCCGTTTATTCGCAACGGTTTCTATTGTATTTGGCTGACAAGAAAGTAATTTCGGCTCCTTTTAGTGCGAAATAAAACTAAAAAATTTTTTATACAAATTACACGAACTTCAATGACGATCTTTTTGTATGAACCGATATTAATCTCTTGTTAAACAAATAGAAATTCATTTTTATCAGTTTCGAAACAACATCGAACCTAAGAATCGATAGGCGAATTACGAGTGCTTCCGATCATAAATGTTCATGAAAATTACTAGTGTAACATGGTAAATTTCTCACGAGAAATAATTGAGTTTCCGTCGAGTTAATTAACAAGGTCATTCTTTTGTCGGTGGATTAATAAATCATCGTAAATAAGAGGCAACGTCGAAGTAAAGCTTCGACGTAATTTTCTCATAATCCTCGAACTTTCCTCTTGATAAATTTCAGATGCGTTGGATACAATGCTTTAAGGTGCAGATAAGAAACTTTTCAGCTTCGTGAAATATTCGGATTTTCGCGCGATTCGTGCTCGAGACGCGAGAGGTCGAGTTTTCGTGTACCTCGAGACGAGAACGATCGGTTTTGGTTGTCTTTTGATATTTATGTTAGATGTTCGACGTTGAAATCGTCGTGTTTAAATACACGTATCAGCGATTGTGCAGAGGAAAATGCACCGCGAAGGTTTTATCCTAATCAGAGGCACGAATACACGAGATAATTTTGGTTTTTTCGGTTAGATTCCGTTACGTGCAAACATCTTTTTCTTCTATTTTCTTGTAGTTCTCACGCTCTTCGTTACTTCTGGATATTCGAAGGTGTACACATACGCGTATTTATATATATATTTAACCTTGCAGAGGCATGTGGGAGTAAATAAATGCTGTGTACTGTCTAGTTAAATTTAGTAAGCGCGTGGGCTGGTGAACGAACATGGCACATGGTCGAGATAAACTCTGTATTTTAGAGAGAGAAAGAAGGAGAGAAAGAGAGAGAGAGAGAGAGAGAGAGAGAGAGAGAGAGAGAGAGAGAGAGAG
>JAITYT010001658.1:572639-599118 GCA_025433975.1 Liostenogaster flavolineata
GGATATATATATAAAAGGGATCTCGTGGGCGTGTTACCGAGGCAACGACAAAACGTGGGCGTGCAAGTGCATTTTCATTCAAGCCTTGAAAACACGTAGACGCGCTCTTGAACGAACGACTTGTTATCGATTAAAACTTTTCAATCTTCGGCTTACGCCTACGCGTATGTTTTTCTTCTCATTTTTTCTAGACCCGCTATTTAAAACGTTGTCAAGAGAGATTTCTTTTTTCATGGGCACTCCTTCTATCATAATTTCTGTTTTTTGTCCATTTTACTGCTTTTTCTTTTTTTTTCTTCATTCGTGGAAATGTACGATTGCAATTTTGTTGGGGTTTTATCTGCTCTTCTTATTTCGTTACTTTTTCTACTTCTTAAAAGTTTTATTGCCTTTTTTTCGCTAGATTCTGGCTCAAAAAGGCTCAACACTTTTTCGACTAGCAAACATTATTCATTAATTTTTTCTTATTATCATGTTTGCTTTATATTAATATCGTGGTAATAATTCATACGGCGTGATAGACTCTAGTGTCTCGGTTCAGTACCGCATACGACGCCTACTTTCCTCGCACTTTTTTTTCTCGCCAAGAAAAAATTCCCAGCGCGATTCTCGTAACAACCGCAATGCGGTGATATCGCGGAACAAACGAAAGTTTGAGAGCTGGCGTGTAGGAAACACCGCAGAAGCCGAAGCGTTTCAGCGAGATCGCAGGATTTTGCGTCGACGCTTCTGACCAGATTTTACAAACTTTCTCGCATACGAAAGCGAGAATTCCGAATACGCCGTTACATGTACATATGAGATGCGAAAGAATATCGTCGCGCGATCGATGAGAAAAAATTCTCGAAAAGTGCTTCAAAGATAGTACGAGTTTAAAGGACGATGCGAATCAAATATCGTCGTAATACACACGAGAGGAAGATCAATGGAAACATGCGTACGATGTACGTCGACACGTATATTTTTACGTGTATTTTATCGCGATGAAGCAACATCATCGTCAATAAATATTCGTAGCATGGCTAGTTGACATCACTGATGTCGACGACGTTCGATCGGTCGCACGACGAGCCACGCAGCAAGGGAAAAGATTTTAAATAAACCCGACTGTCTTGTCTTCGTTTACAATTAGCCTTTCTTTCACTTTTTTTACCTCGTGTTTCTCTCCTGTTTGCGAGAGACGGATGAGTTAGCGATGTCACGAGAGATCGACGTGCCTCCGTAATTACGCTTCTATTTTTCTTTCGAAAATCATCGACAATCATTCATCGTGTTGTTTCGGAATCTTTTCGATTTTTAAACGTATATTTTCTGTGTAAAGTGGAAAAATAAATGCGCGAAAAATTGTGCTTCCACTTGCTTTTGACAGTAATAATCTTAGACTAAATTTGTAAATCTCGTCTTATTTTTGTCTTATTTTAACATATATTTTAATATAATATGAAACCTTCGTTCGAATTGTCGTTCGACTTCGATGAAGTCTCATTGAAAACGTCGTACGATAGTCTTGCTTCGATCGAACGATTTACATCTTGTCGCATGCTGACATGCACAATACACAATGGCACAATATCGTCCCGCTCGCACGTTGACCGATTTCAGCCAATTCGAATATTCTCTCCGTTTTTTGTACCCTTTTCTTCCTCCTTTCTCGTCGTTCTCGATATTTAATCGCACGACCATTCTTCCTTTTCGTTTTATTATTCTTTATCCTCGAAGTAGTGAAAGCTTAAATTCGAAGGACGGAGGAGATTTTCAATTCATTTTCGTTGCGTATCGATATCACATTTTTTATTACAACGACATTGTCGTCGACAGACGGATGCTCGGAACGTTGTATATCGATTAAGAAAATAATGGGAGCATCGGACGACGACAATACGAAGTTAAGGTTTTATTCTTTACCCTAGAAGTAGTGAAAGCTTAAAATTCGGAGGAAGAAGAAAATTTTTAACACGTTTTCGACGCGTTTCGAAGTCATATTTTTTTTATTACAACGACACTGTTGTTGATAGACGGATCCAGGGAGCGTTTAAATCGACTAAGAAAATAAAGGAAACATCGGACGATGACAGTACGAAGTCGACGTTTTCGACGAAGGCTAATCACGGACGAAATGGAACAAAGCAATTTCTCAGGGCCGTAAACGCGCGGTAAAGCAAGAAGTTAAAGAGCATTGGGAGAGGGAAAACTGCAAGTACGATTATTTCACGTCGAATTATTTATCTCTTCTGGTTTTATATTCATAGGCCATGAAAAGGCCTGCGTCGGCTTCACGACATGCAGCCGCGCGAAAATCTACGATAAAAGGGGGAGCCAAGCTGAAAGCGATTTTCTTTTCTTTTTCCTTTATTTTTCGATCCTCTTTACCTTTCCCCTCCTCTTTCCTGCATCTTGCCATTCAGTTTCTTCTTCTTCACTGTTCGCGAGCCTTCCTTGTCTAGCTTTTGGGACGATTTCGACGTCCACGATTTATTTCAAGCGTTCCTTAAAAATCGTTTTATTCGACAACTATCGAAGAAGGAATTTTAATATAATATCTCATCGTTCTTGCTATCTTTACGTCTTCTAAAAACGTCTCGTTACTTGCTCCTGAAATCGTCCTCACGAACGTATAACACCATGTTCGCCTATGTACGTGTAATTTTAGTACCGAATAAAAGCTACGTCTTTCTTCGTTATCCGCGACACGAGCTATAATTTCTAAGAACAACGATTCTTCCTCCTACAAGGATATTATTCTGTGTTTTTCTTCCGTACGGTACATCCTCTCGAGGCGAATATTTTCTCTTTTACAGCGTAAAAAGGAATCGCGTGGTTGGAGGTTAAAACAATAGCCGAGCGACTTACCAGAAATTGTCCACGTTTTCGATGGAGTCTCTCTCACGCAACGCGTTTTCACGTGTATCTTCGTTTCGACCGCATTTTCATACGACCGTGACTGCGATAATTTAAGAACGCTTTTCTTTGTAAATTTGGAGACAGGATGAGAATCGAGATTAAGATGGAGAGCTTCCTTTAAAAGTCATCGACGATATAAAATTGGGCGATATTTTAATCATTTCTATTTAAATTGACGAGAACAATTTCCAGCTCGTATCTCGTCGTAGAAAGGTAAATACGTGCTTTTGATGTAAGGCATCGATCTCATGCGGAAGAATTGCGATTTCGGATGCGCTCGAACTTTACATCCCTCCTTCGAAGTAAATTTCACCATTATGAAACACTCGATGGAATTTTAAATGACTTACTGAGGAATAAAATGAAATTATTTCTTCGATCTAAGGATTTAATCGATCCTCTAAGAATTTTTAAGTAGCGTAAATGATTTCGACGAAAACCGGGCTCGAATTTCATTCGCGAAAGCTAAAATGGAATTATCGATTCTATTAAGATGGCAACGGAATCGTTAAGTGTTTATCGTCTACAGCCGGCGTACGATCGATTAGATTGCTCTTGGAATGATCTCATCGTCGTTGAAATTCATTAAGTATGTATAAAGTTTGATTTCGAATCGCGGTAAAATTGTTTCGAAATATACGATTGTAAATAAAACAATTTATTGTCGTATCTTAGATCGTAAGCAAGTTTGATAAGTGATAAAATAAAAAAATGTTTATTTTTGAAATTATTTAAATTAATCGCTATTGATGACAAATCATCAATGACAAACATCAATGATGTACTTGATGACAAAAGTTTGACATAAGTAACGTACGAATTTAATTTAATTCTCGTCATTTAACTAAAATTGATATTAAAGATCATGGACGCAACTTGGAGAAACTGAACCCGAAGACCTACCGGACCGGTCGTCGCCTCTTCTGTACATCTCACCTAGTACATACTTTGTTTTGTTATTGTAAATAACCATTTCTAATCATCGAAATCAATATCTACATAATACTTCCGATAAAATGCACTCAACAATTTATTAATAACGATCGATAACTTTCAGCTGTAATTTTATTCGTGCCCTTAATTACGAAAGTGGTATAATTCATATATTTCTGGTTTCGAAATATTTGAAGGATTACATTTGAATAAATTTAAAAATATTTTTATATTTATGTAATATTTTAATTTAGAATTTTATTAGTCATGATTAATGAAAATTTATTATGAATGTAAAATTTTATGTGAACTTCATACGAAAATATTATTTTTAAAGTTGGAATTGACTTATATTACTTTTATAATTAACACTAAATGAATTTCACGTAATGTTAAAATAACAAGCACTATCTAACGGGTCATTTTTGACGATATCGTAAAAATTACATTGAATTAATTTAGTTTAAAATAATGTGATGTGAAATAATTGATGAACTCATTTTTTATACATATTAACTTAAACCACTTTCATAATTATTATGGGCACATATGTGGCATTTTTCATGTATAATGCGAATTTGTAAAACGTGCTATTCGATCGCATATACGAAGAAGGAGGAATTTTGTCGTGCAAGGTCTGCATCCTGCACTGAATCTTCGCGTTATTCACCTTAATTGAATATTTTTATCGGGAGAATCTGGAAGAAGGAACGGAGGAGAAAGATAAGAGAAGAGGACAAGGAAAAAGATGCATTATCATGTCGACGTTGATAATACAAGTAATAACTTACCCGACTGCCTCCTTGTAAAAGACGCTGAAGAGAGCTATTCCCACCCCTGTGCCAGCTTGTACTACCATCTCGACGAACTCTCGTCGTCTCCTGAAGTAATGGCCCAGCACCAGTCCGGCAGTTTCCCTGACGAGGCCGGCTCCCGTACCCAGCACCAACCCGTAGCTGTTGCATTTTACAAGAGTAAATCGTCAAACTTTGCACCTACCGCGTGAGTGCGAGTGGATGCGCTGACACTTTGCGAGGAGAACAGGAAAAAAACCCTAACAGTTTCTATCGTAACGCGAGCTTTACGCCAGGGCAATCGTGCCGTGACTAAGACACCCACCTCGACTGCGCTTTAAGGTCGATCTAAATATTCCTCGAGAGTGCTGAAGGTAGAAAAGCGTTATGGAAATCTTGGGCTAACTCGATATTGCTTGTATCATATTATTTACCTCGGGTCTATTCTTTAAGCCTTCTTTGATTCTCGACTGTTTTCTGTAAATAGTTACGATCAATTATTTTTTAGATTGCTTTCACGAATACACTGTATCGTACAAAATCGTATAAATTTAAATAATAGTTTTTAAAAGTAAACGAATTTAGATTATTCCGAGCATTTGGTACGTTAGTCGTGCAAAAGAGATAGTCTATTCGATATTTCCTGAAATAACGCGCGATGAATAATTATTCTGTATCGAATTACCGGCGAAATTATTATAGTTTCGGAAAAATCGATAATACCGATAATAGTTGCAAATAGCGATCGCTTAATAGCACTTCGATACCTTCTTCTAAAATATTCAAAACGGTCGCCATATTAGGTACTGCTGACAATTAGCTTCGCAATGACGTAAGTTATTCTCCATAATAATCGTAAATTCGTATTCCAAATGGCATATTTCATCGATGTTACCTCTAATTGCGATCAATCATCGATTTAATTAATTTCAAATAACATTCGTGTGCTAAATGTGTGGAAAAATAAAGCGTAACTCTATCGAGTTTCACTTACAAAAGACGGGTTTTTTCGTCGTTAATTTTATTCTTCAGAATCAAAGAATACGAGAGTATCTATTATGTTAAGTCAGAACAGGCAAGAAAAATAACGAAATTAGTAGTGAGCGAGAGAAGAGAAAGAAGAAAGTGAGAAAGAATGAATAAGTTAGGGAAGAGGAAGGGAAAAGATGAAAGCAGACAGAGGAAAGGGGGGAGGAAGAAAGAGAGAAATAGCGAAGAAAGGAAGAGAGAAGGATGGAAGAAAGAGGAAAAGAAGGAAGAGAGGAGGAAGAGGAGGGAAATTTAGTTTCCATTTTGTAGGATGAGTTTTGGAACACGCGAGTACTCGTTATTGCGTTTACGTACTCCGTACGAATTCTTTCATTATATCGTGTACCTGAGAAGGATCTGGTGCATTTGCAGGGCGAAGGAGGTGAAGAGCGACGCCAATGCCAAAACGAGGCCGCCGATCACCGCGGTGAGTCGCGTGTTTCCACGACGGCATGCACCGACCACCAAAGGCGCAGAACCACGTGAAACTGCGGCGCTTAACGCACCGGCCCATGCTGAAACAACAATTACTACTTTCGAATGGATTTCATGATAGAACAATAGGCAAGGTATCAATTTATTTATCTTATTTTATTATATATTTATGGATACTATAATTGTACTTTTTTAATGGCTATGTCGGTTGATTTTGTAACGAAAAGTTACTTCAACGATAAGAATTTTTCCGACCTTTTCTTACAAGAATCGATACGAATTTTTTTATCACTATTTGATTTTCTCCTTGCAATGTCAAGGACACCTCTGTGTCGTTCAAGAGACGATGAGTGAGAAAAGAATCATAATTATTAAATTCAGGACTAGTAAGAATACGATAAAAAATGTAACGCTTTTATCAGCTACTTTGAAATCATATTGAAACACTTTTAACCGAATTTAAAAAAATGTTAATATTGCTTGTGTAACCAAGTATTGATCCTCGATTTTATTTCTTTCGTACAAAAAGCGTATGCCATCGAGCAAATAGGAAATTAGCGTTTCTGTTTTGATGAATCAACGAGCCACGAAACGCTTATAGAGTTCTCTTTGTCTTTGTTCCGTTCTTGGCCCTCGTTGCGACTAACGTCGATAGCAATGCCAAATTTTCTACCGCAGTACCAAACAGAGAAGAGCTCGATCCGTTATACGAACGTTATGATCCTTTCATCAAAATCAAAGCTTCAAATGCAAAGCGAGGAAATACAACGTCAGAAGCCATTGTAATTTTGCTCGACAGTTTGAAAGGCTTGTCGGGTAACCTTTCGGCGAATCTATGATCATGGTTGCCATCATGCTGTGTCGCGGTACCAACTGCAGTTTCGTTTACACTCATGTCAATCAACCTGAATTATGCGCGTTTATTTTTAGTGATTTCGACGATGCTTTGCTTTGCCATTAATTTCGAACGCGACATAATGCGTTAAACGGTGATACGCGTGCAACGGATCGAAGACAAGCGACAAACGTATCACCTGCGATACGAGTGAAAAAAATTCTCACATGCTTCTATCTTTCGAATTACAATTAGAAGCATAATTTAGACATTAATCCCACGGATGATCCTAACCAATTTTGAGAATTTCCACGCGAGACTCTCACTCACGATTATCAAGGTGTTGCAGGTCCTAACTCTCATCGGTTGCCAGAGCATTTTGCCAACGTTGCAGTTGATCTCGTCGTGGCAGTGGCCAACGATTCGATGATTTGTGTGTCACAAGGCCAGGGTTTTACCACGTTCTAGCCAGCCAGCTAGATTCGATTATGCGGTGGATAGGCGAAATCTTGACAAATGGCATTATCAATCCTAACGAGAACGTGAAAGCGTAGGTCGGAGGGCGAGGAAGGCTGCGGCAGAGATAGAAACGCAAGGAAGGACCCAAGCCAACGAGGATGACGTCGACGATGATAACGAGGCACGTCTGCAGCCTCCAATCGAATCTCGAAGAACGAGCGCTGTTTATAATTCGACCTTTTGCTCGGCGCTCGAGAATATTCGTAAAAGTCTTTAATTGGGACCGACTGCATCGGAATTGTCCCCATGAGAAGAATTCTTTTCAAGAACTTTGTCAACTATCGAAGTACTTTACGTCGAATCTAAATGCAATGTACTAAGTTCACTGGAATTTAGCGGCTACGTATCTTCCGTTTATTGTCGTACGGCGACATTTTAATCATCTTTATTTTCATAGAGTAGTGCACGCAACCTACGTATTACTTCCTATACAAACACACGCTAGGAAGTAATTTCCGCAACGAACTACAAAACAGAAAATAGAAAGAGTCATTTTGAAGGCGCTTCTGCGTTGTTTCTTTTTCTCTCTTCCTCCTCCTCCTCTCTCTCTCTCACTCTCTCTACATTTACCATATTAACTTCCACTACGCGTCGCGTACTTTATTGTCCATGTTGCTTTTCGCTTATAACAGGTATCATCTCGCTTCCCTTTGAACGATCTTTCCCTCGTTCGCTTTACTAACCTCTTCTCTTCCCCCGTTCATTATATTATCTATGCTTATTATCTTTGCAACCATTCCGTACTTTCGGGATCTCTTGCGCATGCACGAGTGTCTCTTTTTTCAAATTTCATTCTTTTAGCACATGTGCAGATCCGTCGTTCCTCGTCTAATAATTCGATTATAAAATGTATTTAAAGATCGATCAAACGCGTTGTTCGTTCAAGAGCGACAGGCGATGACGCGATCGAGTTCGAAATCACGAGAGTACGACAATTTTACGATATGGTCTGTTTACGAGTCAGTTCATACGTATGAAGAAACGCAAACATTGCGACATTCGTGTCTATAAACATAACCGGAAAATATGATTGATCACGAGCTCATGGCTGGTTCCAGACCTAAAGTAAAGAGCTATTTTATGTTGCGTACGCGTCACTGTTCGTTCTTTCGTAACGAATCGACGAAATTCTTCTGGCTTCGATAAAAGCAACAAAAAAATTCCTTACGATCGAAGACGATGGAAATAGTCACGAGAGAATCGTTACATTTGATCTATCTTTTTGGGCCAACAGAAACGAACGACTGGACGCGAATGCAATTTTTGCATAAATTTTGAAAGGCTGTTCAATGCGGACCCAGGAGTTACTATTTAACAGGAGAGTAGCGAAAGAGGAAAGGACGCGACAAAAGAATATAAATTCGGCGAGTCGGCGTGGAGTCGCGTTTACGCAAAGATTGATGCGTGTAGAGGTGGTACAACGGGTGCTTCGACCACAGAATACCCAGCTATATTTACGGTTGTCGACTCACTCCCATAAGACCAATGTAAAACGTAATCGCGTTACCACACAATTTCGTTATACCTGTTGGAGTGTGTTCAGGTTTTGATTCATCGCCGTTGACCGGTATGATAACTTAGTAATTGAGGGGTGATCCTTAAGTCGCGTCACAGAGAAGAACGATTTTTAGATAAATTTTGCGTCGTCGTTTTTCTTTTATTTCTTCGACTCGCAAGAATGGCGTTTCGTAACGCGATTTACTTTGGAAGGATGGTTTTAAATGTTTGGACGAACAAGATGGCAGCATTATTAAATAAATTATATATAAAAATTAATTTCCAATCGAATGTAGAGCTTCGAACAGCGCCGTATTTTTGCGAAATTAACGTGGACGAATAATAGGGAAGATGGAAGATTGAAAAATAATCAACGTAGCACGCCCTAAGCTGAGCCTCCGTCGCGTAGTTTATTATTAAATCCTTGACGCATGGTTGTTACCCATGGTGTATTCCACTTCCTCTTATAGTGAAATTATTTTTACTGGATGACGGCTATTAATGATCGTTAACGGATATCGGCGTGGAGGCGTTGAAGGAAAGCTAGCGTTTCCTTTGTAACTCCGCGTGTTGAAAAGTTATCGACAATCATGTCAACCGTTGCTCGCGGTCCAACCCGAAACGCGTTTCTTTTTTATTTTTTTCGTCCTCGATCAAACTCGACACTGAAATACTCTCTACGTTCTATGGTTTACACATGGTCTTTCATATTTAGTTTCAATTTCGTCGCGATCACGATCGAGGCAAATCCGTACGTATATTACTTTGTGCGGTTGAAAAATAAGGCAGCAGAAAAGAGGAAGATGATGGAAATAGAAAGGGCGAAAAGAGTTCATATACGCGTATATTAATTGAACGAATAAATTATCGTTAAATTACGTAGTTACGCGTGTATGTACGAGTGTTTTGGGTATAAAGGCATCAATTATGATCAAATTCCGTTTTGAGAATCTGTACAACCTTGCACGATTCTTTTCCGTTACCTGGCTTCGAAAAAATTTTTTTTTTCAAAGGATACGACGCGTCCAAGTGTTTATTATTTTTTACACGAGTTTTACGTATTTACGGGATCACGTAGCATTTGCAAACGCGATTTCACACGGTTCAAGGCGTCTTGTTTCCTAAGCGCTTGATAGTTTTATTCCACAATCCTCCGCATCCTCTGCATCCTTTGACCTATCGTCGTGTTATTCGCGAAGCAAATGCGAATAGGTCACGCGTTTTATCTATCGTATTCGTATTTTATGTTATTTCTGTATTTATACTAGCAAGAAAGTAATTTAGATTTTTAAGTGCGAAATAAAACTGAATTTTTTATACAAAGAATGAACTTTAATCGATTAAATATTTTCCATTTTGTTCGATGATCTTTTGCCACCTTTTTCGCAACTTCGTGATTCGTAATCGTAACGCTGACGGAAGTCATTCAAGAAAAACATATCATTTGTGAAAACAGAAATAACTTACTTGTCAATCCAAAAATCGCAAGAAAGAGAGGCTTTGGATCAGATCGTTATATCGATAGCTTTTTATTATCATTATCAACAGCTTAGATATCAGAGTGTTTTATTTTGACAAAGGCTAAACTGCGACATCGCGAAGGGTTAAAAGGAAGCCACGATTGTCGTGGAGGCAAGGGGAAGAAGGGATTGAAGCAAAAGAAAGAAAATATGCGGCGCGGAGAAAAACGTTGTACGGGTTCGTGAGGCGCGTTTTTGCCCGCACGTAGTTACAACGAATTGGGCGTTGGACAAGTCGGATTTAAGTAGATTACGAATAACTATAATGTATTGTACCTCGGCAACGTGGCATGCAAATGCGGGTAAGCGAACGAAATTCTCTTGAGGACGACTTTATAGCGCTATGTTCATATTAATAAGAACAAGAATTGTGACTTCGAATGCATCGTTATTTTGACATTTTGAAGATCGATGTGCATAGAGAAATTAGGTCAAAAAGTTAAGTTAAGTCAAGTTAATTCTTCGAAGTACGAAATACGAGGAAAAATCTCGTATCTTTGATCTTTCCGCATTTTTTTTCTCCTAGAAAACCGAGGGTAAAGAGAAATATTGCTCAGCGATTTCTTTAGTTTCATCGTTCCTTCGCGCGATATCGCGGCGAGCAACCGAACGATTCCTTTATGGAATTATTGAAGAGTCGAGGTGCGAGAGCGCAAGGAAACTCGGTACATCCAACGATACGATTCAAATCAATTCTGAAATTATCCCTGGCACGAATGAGTATATCAAAGATTAAAGAAATTCGCGACGTGCCTTCGAATTGCACGTGAGATGCGATTCGATCGATCTCGAATGTAGAACGCATTGTACTTTCTCGCGGAGATGAAGTCGAGTCCGTGATATCGTCGCATTCACTCGACCTAGTCTCACGCGAGGGTGCGTGAGCATTTGAAAGAACGTTGTTTTTTTTACCTCGTGAGAGAAGATTTCCGCGAGTGAAAACGTACGCCTCTAATGAAAAGGTTCGATTGCTTTCCGTAGGATGAATTGTTTCTTAAATATTTTTAAAAATATTTAAAAAAATTTTAATTCTTTTATTTCTACGATAGGTTACATTTGAAAAATACACTCGATCATTTTTGCATACATTTCTATTACTATTAATATTTTAAGCTATGAAAGAATTCAATCTAAAAAATCGCATTACTCGATTCTCCTTTCAAACGTATCGTTTTGTCGTAATACGGTTAGATTTATAATTTTATTTGTTTGAATTCAATTTCACGTGACAAAGTCTCTTCAGCGAGGAATATGCGATTGGTGTTAGGTTTAAGTTCGCACGAATCGAAGGAAGCAGCCACGGTGCAACGCTGACTAACCTTCTTTCATTTTCTCTCTTTCTCTCAGGATCTTCTTCACTCTTCGCCCCTCTTTTTTTTTTCTCTTCTTCTCGACGTACCAAGAATCTTTCCCAAGAAGACGTCCGGTCGATAATTTTACCACGCCGACGAAAGGGGGCCCTTAATAAGCTGCACGTACGGTAGAGCGAGTGCATAATGCATGCGCGAGCGCCTCGTCTCGTAACGTTTTCCTTCTTTTCTTCTCTTCTTCTTTTTCTTTTCTTTTCTCGCCATCTATCGCTCTCTTCCTTCTCTCCTTGTTTGTTTGTTTCTTCTTTTTTACGTTACGACAACGACACCGACCAGTCCAGAACGAGTAAGAAAGAATCCAACTTCTCGATACTCCTTACGCTCGCATCCACGAGGCATCGAATTCATCAGCATCGACGTCGAGCCGCCTTGGTTCCGAGCCGCGTAAAGAAACACGAGGCGAACGAAAAGAAAGAAGCTGGAAAAAAGAAGAGAAGGAACGAAGGAAGGATGAAGGAAGGGCAAAGCGAGAGCCTCGAGACACTCTAGAGTACACTTTTTGCATAATTCATGCGTTGGAAGAGCCTGGGCCCTTTCTTTCTCCGTCCTTTAACATCTTACCTCCTTCTTCTTACTTCCTTACATATTTTCTCCCTTCCTTCCTTCCTTCCTTCCTGGCTCTCTCGAACGCTCGTTGTTCGAATCGAAGGCGCATCGCGGTTAGAAGGAGGAAGTTGGACGATAATTTTGGTCGGAGGGATTAAACGTGGAACTGCACGTGGAGTTGGAGCGAGAGTGAATCGTTCGGCCGCGACGCATCCTATCGATTTCTGCTTCGGCTATGAGATACGGTCGTTCTCCACTAACTTCGATAAGAACGGCTCCTTGCGTTCACCGACTCGCGAACCATCCACGATCTACAACTTCTCGATCTCGAAGGATCTCACGATGATGCACACCTAATTCTGTTCTTATAAGATAGATACGTTTCCGAAGAATACGTGTAAAAAGATTTATATTGCATCTATGGAAAAATAGAAGATTGGTTCCAGTCCTAAGAAATCGGCAAAAATGATACAATAAACCATGAGTTTTCACGTTAGGATCTTAAACATTTTATTTCATAAAGATTGCACATGTATCGTACAAAGTGTATCGATATCTTTAAACGATAGATCATCGAATTCTTCTTCGTCAATTGTATGTGCTAATGTTACGATGTTGGAAAATTCGGTCGTTTTAGGGAGGACGAAATCTTTGTTTTTAATACATTCTGGCCAAACAGCTTTCCAACATGCATTCAAAGTTGATGGCATTGATTCAGCCAGCGCTAATTTAATTTGATAGATACAATCCATAATTGAAAATTTCTTCCTCGTATCAATAACTGTTAGTGTTTCATCGTTCAGTTTGTCCAAAAATTATTGAAATGTTTTATCGATAATTAATTCTAACTTCTAATTCGTGTTGAATCAAAATCGTATAAAAAAAGTTAATGTAAAAACAGAATTGGGTGTACTTTGATGAGAGCTAGAATCGAGAATAGCTGTGTTCAATTGGCCATTGGCATCCTAAACACGTAATTAGAACAGCTAATAATATGACAATTGTTCCAGCCAAGATGGAATGTGGCTTCTCTTCTCTCATCTTTGTGAATTTCCTCGAGGAATTTGATAACCTCGACGTGACCTCGACGAGGAACCACGATGAAATGGAGCTAGAATCGACAACGTTGATGTTAAATTAGCCATTGGTGACTTAAACACGCGATTAAAACATAGCTAAACGCATGACAATTGACCCAATCGATATGAGCGATGAAAAGCTCTTCTCCGAGAGGTGAGAACCTCTGTGAATTTTCTCAATGGGTTTGATAACATTGGCGACCTAACCACGCGATTAGAATACATTAAAAACATGACAATTGATGCGGTCATGGTGGAAGGTGCCGTTTCTTCTCTCGCCTTTGTAAATTCCCCTTGGGGCATTTTGATAACAGAGGCACGCGTGGATTCATCTTCGCGTTTAATTCATTTAGCCTCGCGGAACGTAGAGGGATAAGACCAACAATGGTCGAGGCAAACCAAGGAAGGAAATACGCCCCCTCCCCCCGCGCTAACCCTCGTGGCCAGGGTTTCGCGTCGTTGCGAGCACTCGATCGTGCGGGCACGCGAGTCAAAGTTCAACGAACCCGCGTCGAAGTACGGCCCCAGCCTCGTTGGTAACGACGACGATGGCGAGTCTTATGTTTAAGACGAGGAGGCTACCGCATTCGCTATTGATCCACGAAGCTGCTGTTTTATCACGGATCTCGTGGCTCGTGGCCGTTGGCCTCGGTCCTTCTTTGCCTCTTCTTCCTCTTCTTCTTTTTGTTTTTCCTCCTTCCTCCCTTTTTCTCGCCCCTTTCGCGCTTTCACCGAAGAGGGAACTATTTTTTTCCCATTCAGATCGAGACTCTCGCGATGGTAGTTCTTCCTCCTCTGCTTCCCTTCGAATACGCTTCCTACCTAGTGCTGTTAGCTCTCTGACCTTCGTCGAGTCAGACGATCGTTCATGATACCTTTGCGTCACTCTTCTACGAGTATTCATGAAAGTATCTTTCCTTAGTGAATTAATGAAATAGAAAAAATTGTGCTGTTCGAGATCTTTTGTTCTAGATCGAAGTAGCTGCAGAATTAAACGTTCGTTAAAATTAATTTATTTCTGGTATATCTAACAGGACCTTTACGAGAGAATTTATTTCATTGTAATCAATAAATTGTATTGATCCGATCAGTTGTGATCAGATTGATTTGAATGTAGATAGCAATCGAATTAAACGCAAAGGACAATCTCGAGTAAAAAAGTCAAGCGTCACAGGGTCTCTCTTCCATCGATTAAAGTTCTCTTCGGTTCTAAGAGTTGTCCTTTCAACTCGTTTCTACTTTCGTTGCTACGAAAGTTTCGCGAATGACGTTTCCAAACGAAAAAATCGAACGTTGAGTAGGCCGATATTCAAACCCGGGCTTTCGCATTTTGCGCGAGATACTTTAGACTACTAAGCAACCCAATCCACAACGATTTCGACAGCTTCGTATGCGTTCTTACAACTTAAACATAGTGCGAGGTGCGTCCTCACACAAATTTTAATAATTATAAAACATTCGTATTAATGCTGTAGGAATTCTAGCGTATTTTGGTGCTTAGGGGTTGGTGCGTACCACCTGGCGCATTGATTACATTCACGAGTTCGCATTTATAACATTTTCCAACGTATTATAAGGTTGTGAAACCGTTAACATCAAGCGTCAGTTAGCTGTAATCCAACACTTAAAATACATTTGGAAAGCCTACCCAAGGAGGAATCGGAAAACTATCATAAAATAGATGTGCCAATCCACGACTATTCATTCAGCGAAAAAGAATTTTGTATAAACGTAATTTAAATAATTTATCCATTTTTGAATATAGCTTTTCTAAAGAATTAATAAAATAAAATAGAAAGATTTTAAAAAATCAAAAGATGTATTGTAAATGAATAAAAACGTATATGGAGTCAGGTTAATTTCTATACACGGACCACGGAAAATTTTCAATACACCGACGGAGGGTTAAATCCTAATACGATTCGTAGAGAACCCAGACGAAAATTTCAACTTGAGATCCTACCTCCTAAAGGGGATAATTGTACGTCACGAACGAAACGTATCGAGGCATCTCTGCGTTGAAGGAACTTCCGCGAAAGGAAGATGTTTCAAGTTTTACGATCTTCCGCTCACCATCTTCGAGTTGCTTTTGAGTTTAATACGGCGCTGAAATTCTCGAAAGACTCCGCGCGATGAGCAAGATACACCCGACCTGTTCGACGAAGATATTTGTTCAATGAATGAAAGCCATCGCTCCTCATGGTTCTAAGTCTTCCGAAGATTTCCCTGTATCGTCGAATTTATTACGGTTTTGGATATTTTTGAATCGCGTTATTGCGTATTCCCACGCGATGTATCGATTTTTACGATCGACGAATAGTTAAATTATTGAATCGTACTCGATCCATGAAATTTCCTAGGTCACGAAACGATTGAACCTTGCCAGTTTATCTAGGACGCGTCGACATTAACGCAAATTTACACGATGACAACTTCCTTGTTTTTTATTTATGGATTGGGATTTAGTAAAATTCGTTTAGATTTGTTAGGATAATCGGAAAATGAATGGGACGATCGAGCTCCAATTCGCTTTTTTATCGAGAGATTTACGACTCGGCGCGATTCGATACTCATAAGTGGTGCAACGTCAAGCGAAGTAGAAACGATCGAAGCAGTCGAGTCACGAATTCGTACGATCTTATCGTGGCGTCGCGATTTTTGAGAGGCGTTGGGAGCACGTATCTTGCAGCACGACGTCTCGTTATTGGTAATAAAAACGCATTCAACGACACCGATAACAACCCTAACGATTCGATGAAAAGCAGAGGCCGCTTCACCTCCTCGTCGTTTCCCAATTCACTTCGGTCGATCGTGCCAAGCTTGGTCGATGTGAACGAGTCATTCACTCATCTACGACTTCCTCCAACGCGTGGAAAACGTTCTACAATTGTTTCTCGACGCGCGAAACGTTCGAAGAAGCCTGAAAGTATCGAGTCGCGTTTCGGTTCGCCCAAAATTATCGATATCATCATCGTTTTAAAGCAGGTCGCTGCGTCTAACATTATCGCGCGATTTATCGATCCATAGAGCGTTTAATAGACATCGCGCCTGGGAATAGGATCACAAATCACGCAGAAACGAAGCACGGCGCAACGCCTCGTTTTGTAACGGAGTGTCCGTGCTGGTACAAGCGTAAAATATAACTCCTTCTCGAGGCACCGACTTTTATGCTAATTTCGAAACTCCAGCACGTCCCTTGGCAGTATTTTTCCGGGAGAGGTAAGCCCTTAATACGACACGCGTAACCACCCAACGACGACGACGACGGTAAAGAAGAAGAAAGAAGAAGAACAAGAAGAAATTTGTATTCCTCGTTTCGTAGAAGCCGAGATAAAAGAAGTCAGAAGTTAATTTATTCGTGCTTGATTTCTTCGGTATTAGTCGAACGAATCGACGTCGTTCAAATTGGACGCTTGTATCCTCGAATTTTTATAGAACGAGAAGAAGAAGAAGCAGGACGAGAAAGTTAAGTGAACTGTCCATTCTAAGCGCACGGACTGAGCCGAATAGCCAAGCCGAGTCGAACCGAGTCGAGCCTATTATCGGAGCGACATAATGAAATCCTCGACTCGATTGGACTAAATCCGCCTTGATTCGATACGTTCGATTTGAAATCAATCGTTCAAAAGGAAAGATTCTTCTTCCTTGATCTTTTGTCGCTATCGTACTTGGCTGGATACACAATGGGGAATCTTAGAAGCTGTAGCTCGAAGAATGTCCGCTGTTCTTTCTGCTCTTTCGCTGCCTATGTATGACGTGTTCCTTTCCAGCACCACGTGTCGTTCGTATTTAGCTAGTTTGTTATGTTTGTCAAGTGCATTTCGTCGAGACAGACCTTAGTTCTGGCGATAGCTCTATTTGTCTTTTCTTTTTTTGCCTTATGCGTTCTCTTGTTGGACACTCGAAATCATGGGTAAAGCGAAAGCAGAGGAACGAGGAATTCATCTCCGTTTTTCTTCATTGTTTTTTCTTCTCGTTATAACGGTTCTCTTAATTGTCACGAATTCGATCAAACAGACAGGCAGCCAGCCAGACAGGCAGATAGGCAGTGAGAAATATTTAGCGCAAAGTCGCGGAACTTCCGCGGACTTTTGTAGACGAGATCAACGGATGAATTGGAGAAGAGGCGTTGATATTTCTCACCGAACGGTTCTCGTGCTGCAAAATGTGGGGCAACGGCTCTCGTCAGAGAAATCGCCCCAGGATTGGACGTCAAAATAAAAGGATGAAAAAAGAGGGAAGCAGGAGTGAAGAAGCGAAGGGAGAGTGCGCAAGAATGAGAAGAGGAAGGAAGAGAGTCGAACGGCCGCCCGGTCATTCGAATGACACATACCCGACGTGCCAGGGTTTTGTTAGCAAACAATTCCTGGAGAAGCGTTCATCGTTCTGTTCTCGAGAATCGTCCCGACCTCTCCAGCCATTTTCCGCTTTTTTCGCGGCGCGGACGTTTTCTCTTCTTTCTTTCTTTCTTTTTTTATTTCTTCCTTTTCCTACCGTTTCCGTCCTCCTTTTCTCTTAGCTGCCCTTATCTATTTTCTCTGTTTCCCCCTCCTCCTCCCCCTTCTCTACCTTTTTTTTTTATTTCATGGTAATCGCTGCAAACGTCTACCCATTCTTCGTGATTTTAACTCCAAACAGTAAGGTACTTTTCTATCGTTAGTTGCATCGATCCTTTAGTTTTACACTCATTGGGGCGATATTGTGCTTGGAAAAAGAAATTATTGTTTGTTCACCTTTAAAGTAAAATTATATTAAACCTTTGATAATTCCTTCGTGTGTTTTTACGTTTAGCATTTGATTATTAAAACGTTTTTTCATATTTAATAGAATAATGCAGTTTTCTCGTTAATGCAGTTGCGAGGATAAACTTTCTCGAAATTGCATTCTTTCAAAGTGAATTTCCATTTAGATTCGAACAAGTTCTTAAAGTAAAGTAATATTAAAACGACGTTAGAAAATATCTTTGACAGTAATCTTTCATCCGCGCAAACTATTAAAGATTCATGATGGACGAATCATGCGGTGTTTTGAATAGGATACTTTCGTAATTCAAGTAAATCTTATTCATGCATAATTTACCGCGATTTATTTTTATTAAAGCGAAGATAGCTCGAAGGATAATTTGATCGCATACAATTTGATCGTTCGACCAGTCGAACTCCTTTCCTCATCGACCAATAGAGTGCCACGATAAAAGAAAAACGTTGAAATGAATATGCATCGTCTATTCGTCTCCTGACTTAAATATGCTATCGAGAGACTTCAATAAACAGTCCAGTGAAGTAGTTTCTTCGTATCTTAAAACCTACGACGTGTTTGCTTCAACAGGTAGCCACGATTCGTGGTCACGATCGAGCGCGAATAAGTCAAGGCTTCCGTCGTTTATAGAGAGCGACTTCTCTTTTCGTAAAGTATCTTTTCACGAAGAATTTCAGTGGCGGACAGTGAGGCCAAATTCGGAAAGCTTCAAAATCTCGAACGAACTTTAATTCGAGTTCAAACTCGTACTTATCCCAAACAGAATGGTGGATTTAACATCAATAATTGGATTTCGCATTTAAAACGCGTGCTATATCGAAACGATAAAAAACGATACCTAAAATTCAACGATTAAATTGTCGATTGTGGTCGAAGTCGAATTATGCGAAAATTCTTAAATAGCTTAAAAATCAGCCAAGAATCAAAGTGTCCCAAAGGTTTTAGCATATCGATGTACGAATCCGAAATGAAAAAATGTATCCAAACTCTCCTTTTGAAGCCCCAAGCGCTTCGAGTTAATATCGACGTCTTTTTGGATATCGGATATTTCGCATGCACCAAGCTAATAATTTAGTTCGAAGGGCTGAACGCAGCGCGTAGGAGACGAGAGCTGATCGAAGCACACGCTCGCCCACAGCCTGATTGCTAATGCGATTCCACGATGTTTGATGGACGATGAGAGAACCAGGTATCGTCTACGATCTACGTGTCGGCTATACGTGACGCGTATTGACTCTCCTCTTCTCCTAGGACTCTCGAAAGGTAATCGGGCTAATCACGTATTTACGACAGCCGTCTGGAGAGATGAACAGCGCCAAGAGCTAATCTTAGGGTAGATCGGTCCAGTTCACGAGGCAACGGATCGATCGATGCACTTGTTCGTCGACAGTGTTCGTATTTACGAGATCGGGATTATTATTGTATTCGATCAGGATCACGATTATCAGATCGATCGTCGTTGCACGAGAATTCGAAATGAACTAATTAACTTACATACGAACTCGCAGAAATAAAATGGTTCTTGAAAATGTTACAAATATGTAGAGATATTCGAGTCTTATCGCTTGGAGATACATCGCATCAAAGTTCATAAAAAGTTTTACAAAATATTCTCGATATATCGTTCCTAAATACGGAGACTTTTTATATTATAAGTTTCTATATTTTCCATGCTTTCGACATAGCAAATCAAGTGCTCGCGGATATCAAATACCGTTTGGAAGTTTGGGGAGCGACGAAAATATAAAACTCGTTATCGAGTTACTCGAGTCTTTTCGACACGAGGAAATACTCCCCTTTGAGGGCAGTCGCTCGATATTTTTTACGAAATATCGACGTCAAGCAAATCATTTTTGCGCGGAATCTAGCACATCGTCCGATACACAGGCATTCGTAGTTATTTCGAGGCTTTGAATGGAATCTGTACGATAGTAGCTCCAGCGTATTTATGATGCGAAGCGTGTTTTTTCGACAACATTTTATCGATATTCCATTAATTTTTTTTACACAAAAATCCTGATTTTATCGAATCAACGGCATGACTCGATGCCGTTCGAATTAAAATTCGAACCAATTCGAATTAAAAATTATCGACGAGATAAATATCGTACCTAAATCGAAGAGGGAGATTTTTTCCTCGAGGTCTCCGTTAAAAATGCAGCTTTTTTTCGAGTCACCCGATAGACGAGGCGCAAAACATACCACGCAGTCTGTACGTAATAGATTTCCAAAGTGACTTTTTGCGTTGGCGTAATGCATCTCCTACCGAATCGAACTTAACCTGCTTTCGCGCCTCTCACGACGGCGTGACCTTAATCCTTTTTTCCTCTCCACCCTCGTCGGATCGTATTTCGATATATTGGCTAACGCGAGGTACTGTGTCGATGAGCGACACACTTTTAGTATCGCCGCTCCACCTGAAATGGCGTGTAAAATATTAACGAGTCTCCTTTCTAATTTAATGATAAATTTCACTGCACAAATCGACTATGCGAATTTCCATCGGACGATACTTTAGTTTCTAACGATATACGATTCTTATCATCGTTATGATTCGTTTTGTCGTGATGCTGAGTTTCAAAAATATTCTATTAAATATAGACGGCGTTCTTCGTTTTTAAATATGTAAAGGTATAAAACGGAAACGCTATTTTGAATATTTTATCGTTGGGAACTTTCACGATAAGCGAGAAGCATGGGGCATCGTTTTTAGTCGATCGACTCTAACGTTTCCCCCTGTGTTTCGCGATTATCTGAGCAGAAAACCCGAACTATCCTTCCTGCATCTTCATGCAGAATGGCTAAATATCGTCGCTATCGTGAAAACGAATCGAAAGTCCTCGCAGACCTTGTTTGAGGTAGAAAGGTGGTAGTCGCAACATGTTGTCTGCGCTGATTCCAGTGAAAACGCAGATTATGCGTTTGTTTTTACGCTCAGAGACTAGATTAAAACTCAGGATAGACAACGACAGATCGAACGTAATACAATCTTTATTATAGATGTGGGAAGATGGTAGTCGTAATACATTATCTACATTGATACCAATAGAATCGTACAATTTATCGATCTTACGATTAATGCAATTAAAATAAACGTTTTTTTTTCAGGTAGACTGATCAAAGTTTCACGAGTTTCATTTATATGCTTACAAACTCGATTAAATTTCATGATAGGTGACGACAAGTCGACTCCCATAGCGAGCTTCTGGAATCTTAAACGAATTTACGCAGTTACACCTTTTCCAAGGCAAATGAAACATCCAACAAAAACAGTAACAAAAAGCATGTTAAAATTTCCTTCTTTTCTACTTCTTTCCACTTCCTTGCGTTTTTCCAGCCTTTTCGCTATTAATGAATTCATCATATCGAATCCGGAGATTCTATGATCATTATCGTCACTTGGGAACATTCATTTCAGGTGCTTTAGATCGTTTCGTGATTTAGATCGGTCGAACACGGTTCGTCCTAACATCGACTCGACAACGAGGACGATCGATGCTCACAATCCTCATCTCGTTGGCTCGTGTTTCGAGCTGATGCAAAGATAAGCCAAACTCGCACGGCTCCGACATACTCTGGGTCTAGCTTCTCCAATATTTTACACATAGAGGAGAGGAAGGAGGTCGACAGTGATATCGTGTTTCACAAGGTGACAGGGGCAGCGGAGGCAGCAGCCTCGAACGAGTCGATGCATTATTTTATCACAGCTACTTGATCAAAATCGTGTTAAGTTCTTTAGTTTAGGTTTTTCGCGAGTGAGGAGAAGAGAGAAGCAAGTCGTTACGCACGATGGAATTGGAGGGCGAATAGGAGCAACGATCATCGATACCTCGAAGATACACTGCGAGATTCGAGATGGATAATTATCCGTTAGATTAAACGCGTATCGTACCGTGATCGAACGCACCTAAGATCACGCATTAAGACAACGCTCCAGCGAATCCTGATCCTTCCTCGTAATTTCGCGCGCTGCATTAACTTTGCTCGTGCTGTCGGTGTGTCGTATAAATCGAGTCTTGAATCGAAACGACGCTCCCTTCGCACTCCAGACGAATCAGTTCGATCTCGAGTGGATCCCATGCTGCTTCTCATGATAAGATGCAAAATTTCTGTGTTCCCGAAGCAGGCGTTTCCTTTAGATATGATTTTACTTTGGTAACACTAATCGGTAACGACAACGTCGAATAAAAATTAGTAAAAGAGGTACTTGATTTCTTCGATCAAAGCTTGGAAAGTTTTACGATATTAACTTCATTTTAGAGACGAGCAAATAGAGAAACTTTAGTTGCTGTCCTCAAGAAATAAGATTCATTAACGTGCCATAAATTTAATCAGCAGAGACGATACGATTATCAATACGCATCGTAAATTTCACGTCACGTTCAAAGGCGATGTTCATTTTGTACCCGAATTGCTCCTTTTAAGTTAATTTCGCGTAAGACATTTTACCAGGGTTTTATAACGTTTGCTGATATTGTTTTATAGGGGAGCCTCGTTTAAAATGTTAGTCTTTATTCTTACGTCCGTCGTTGGGTAATAGAGACGCGTTATAGATCGTGAAGTATCCTTCAACGATGTGACAACTGTTGCTTTACAGAGATGCGCGTGGAACTTTTTTGCCTCTCCTTTCATCGGTTCTATGAAAATGTGATTTTTGATTGGCGATCATCAATCATGATCGAATCGTGTATTTTTCATAGTATATTATTTAAATAAACCGGTCGTCTTACGTAACGTTTCAATCTCGCGTCGCCTCTTTTAGCGACCTTGTCTTCGTTAATTAAAATCGGGATTTTCGAAGGTAATTTATCCACGTATAAAATTATAGTTACGTGTCGTCCAATTATAAGGAAGGAATAAAATTGTCTCGCAACTCCATTTATGGTCACTGTTCGCGCTAATTAGTTGGAAACGCGGATAAAAATGAAAACGAGTGATATAACAGTGCACTGACGATAATTGTCAATCATGGATTTCCAATTTGCAAACAGTTACACGAAATCGTGGGTTACTTGTCGTCGAATGAAACGCAAAACGATTGAAAATTTAAATAAGTTTCAGATTCGGTTGTCGAATCGGTGAGGACTTCGTGTACTAAAATCGATGAAGCGTAAGTACGTGCATTTCCCAAGTGGCGTTATCGAATCGAAGCCAATATGTCTACAAAATGTTTCGGAAACAAAGTCGCCCTCGTATCTCGGTTCTCATCTGTGTTCTTATTTTCCGTTAAATTTAAACTCGATGCTGATAACGTCGATATAGAAGAAAAACAAGAGAAGCACGTCGAAATATTTTTATCCGATACGATTGTCATAACTACGAGCGCGATACGATTTTTGTTGGATGCGTTACTTTTTTTATGGTCGTAAATTATTTGGTTGGCAGAAAAATAACTTCAGTTTTTACAAGCAGAAGGCGTTATATTTTTCTTTTTAATAACTTCCATCAGCGTTATGATTACACATCACGAAATTGCTAAAAAGATGGCAAAAGGTTATATAATTTTTATTTCGTGTTTTAATTACTTTATTAGCAAGGCAATACATTAAATTCGTTAAATCGTTACGCTTGCAATTAGAATTTGATTCTTCATTGATGATACGCGAACGCTAATAAAATCGACCATAATATTTTTCGTAATTCTCGCCATTATCCTTCTCGAGCTTTTAGCTCGTCCAAAGAAATTAATTTTCTTTCTCTTGTTCATTGTTCGACGACGACGAGAACGACGATTACAATTGTTCGTGCCCTAAGGCCCTAAGTAAAAGAATATCAAGCTTGCCTCATGGAATCTTCATTAATAGACTTCTGCTGTCTTACACGGGGAATTACCGCTTTCTCTCACTGTAGCCAAAAGGGCGATTAAGCTGGTCAACTGGGAGAAATATAGACGGTAACCGGGAAGAGCCTCATTAAGCCGACTGCTTTACGTTGGTTGTCGTAAAGATGCAGGGTGTCATTTGGTCGGTAATTTTCAAGACTGTTAGGTGAGCAAATAGACGAACATTTTCAACTCGAAGAAAACCGTGTGTTTCTTTTTATGACACTCCAAGTCTTTAACATTATCATGGGCTTACATATTTCCTATTCGTTTCATGAATTCGAAGATCAGCGTACAAACATCAGTTCCAAGAAATGTCAAAATACTTCCTGGAGGTGGCAAGCTAATCATCTGGCTTTCCTATCCCAAGCATCCTTATTTTTGAACCCCTTTCCCCCAAACTGGTATAAAATCCGACCATTTAGTACCCTCGAGTTAATATCTCACGCACATTCGATTAGTACCGCACAAGTATTCGAGCCAGTATTTTTATCGTCAGTTGAACCTATAGGAAAGGTCCTTATAACGTCCTCTCCCTTTATTATTGTAAATCGAATAAATATTCATTGAAATATATCTTATTCAAAATCAAATTGCGACTCTGCGAATATTCTGAATCTTCGCGACGTCGCAATCAACAGCCTTCCTCTCATAAAGAGTTCATTCTTTAAATAGGTCGAGTACCTACGTACATAATCCTTAGATCGTATCACGACAATGTCAAGTGGCGTATTCCCCTCGAAACGGTTAACTCTGTTTGCCGTATTAAAAGTCGCTCGAACGATAAATTTGCACAGTGTATCACTCTCCTTGTAACTCCGCTCGAATGCGGGAGAGGCTACGTTGGCACGTGCTTTCGCAAATTACGAATCGTTTCATCGAGGATGCTTCGTTTTGGCCTTGGAAAGCCGCGCTAGAGTGAAAAGCAACGGTTGTCTCGGAAACGATGAATTCTTCGCGCAAACTGGCGATCGTTTGATCAACGTTTTCACTCACCGAATACGATGATGGGTCCCATGTGACGCAGATATTTAAAATCGATTTTTAGTAACAATATCTACAATCCAAGTAAGAAATGAGTGAATATTGAATAAGGACAATAATTCATTTATATAGAAAATAATGTAAATATTTTTTATATTCCATAAATAAGGTACTTAATTTTACATACAAGTTTAAAATTAAATTTTCTATTAAAATTAATATTTACTTTATCTATTCTGTAGGAATACGTGAAGTATCAATTACCAAAAAAAAATTGAATTATTTATTTGTGCTGAATTATTTTAGAAAATGTATTTTTCAGGTCTCCAGAGATCCGATCACCGTCTTGCTAGTGTTAAAAGGGAGACCACGAAACGGAGAAAAGGAGAAAAAAAAATGTCGTGGCACGGTTTCGTAAGAAGGTCTCGTCCTTCGTAAGGAAACCGATCCCCTTTCTCGGTCGATGGTGGTGGCCCACGCCGATTCTGGGACACCCTCTGTACGTCTTTGAACAGTAACGCTCAATGACGGGCCTTTTACGTTTCTTCCACCGTTCTCGCTTTTATTCCGCAAGAATATTTTAAGAGAGAAATGCCTCCGGCGCATTCGAGCTCGTCCAACTCACTATATTTTACCATCGATAAAAGCGTCCGCTTACGATACGATACGATACTTTCTGGATTACGCCTTTGATACGTTTCCTACGAAACGTCAAAGAAAAGGAGCAAGGAAAGGTGCGCCGGAAGGGAGGAGGAAAGACTAGGTTTCTCGAATGGTGTCGCATCGTTTCTTTCGAATGTTGGATCTATCAACGGCGAAATACCGTTTCGACGTCGATCGTCCCGACTCTGCTTGATTCGATAACGATTTTTCGGTAACGAGTGGACGTCGCACGTCACTCTCTAATTTAAATTTTATCGCGAGAAAAAATAGCAACGCCCCACCACGTTTTAAAGTAATTAAAGGACGCAGTGGCGCGTGCTGCAATAATCTTTACGACGTTATTATTTCGTGCACGTCGTATAAAAAAAAAAGAAAGAAAACAGGGAAGAAGATGAGTAGACTTCTTGAAAAAGATAAAAAAAGGAAGGTAGACAACTCGTCTCGTTCGCTCGAGAAAAACCCATTACGGTAGTTCGAGTTATTAAAACCGACGTGGTAATGACGATGTATCAGGGGTGTAAAACTAGCGTGATAACTTCGGTTTCTCGTGAAAATCGAGCGAGAGGCAACTCTGGAAGATCCAGACTCAAAATACTCCCGAGAAAGAGCCACGAATATTCGAAGAATCGTCTCGAATCGCTCGATGCGCGAAAGAGCGATGGTAGGGCAGCCGAGTAACGCGGTGGAAAAGGTCGAAGATAAAAGGAAGAGGAAGAAGAGGAAGAAGAAGAGAGAAAGAGAGAGAGAGAGAGAGAGAGAGAGAGAGAGAGAGAGAGAGAGAGAGAGAGAGAGAGA
>JAITYT010001658.1:602728-616311 GCA_025433975.1 Liostenogaster flavolineata
ATATAAACTCGGTGTATAGACCTACCGAGGGACAGTTAGATAGAAGCGACGGAAGCGCTAAGAGCAATGTAATATATTAGAGAATAATTTCGAGCTACAATAAAAACCTAGTAATCGAATTTTTTAACTAAAGTCGTCCTTGCGCGCAATCCTTATCCTCGACATTGTGCGCCCACAAAATTATAAAATATAGATTCGTCTTACTTATAAATAGAAATTTCGAATCACCTAAGCGATATTAATAATGGCGTCAAGTCGCTTTGGTCGTACGCGATTCGCTAGGGAACCTACGGTTCTCAGGAGAGTCGTGTATCGCATTCTTCTGACTGTCCGTTGCTCACAAAATATTGTATGTTGTCTGCCTGTCGTAAAGAACATGTGACGTAAACTTCCAAGAAAAGGTAAAAAATGATTTTCACCTTTCGTCAACGATTTATTCATTAAAGTTCCGATTTATCCATAATAAACGAACGATCGATGACGTCGACGAATCATTCATCGACGGTGTCATCGTTCTTTTTTCTTTCTTTTCTTTTCTTTTTTTCCATCGAGACGTCCATCGCACTGTCCACTTTTTTTTTTATTCCGTATTGACTTCATAAGCGTCACAGGTCGCTCGTGTCTCTGACGGCTCGTAGCCAGAGTTTCGAGACGTCCGACAGAAGGAGGACACGTCCTTCCTCCGTTTTATCCTCGCGTCTTCTGTCCACCGATGTATTATGAATAATGTACGTGTTCGATATTTTTCGGTCTTTTTCTCGATATCGAGGAACGTACGTTTCGAGCGATCTTGTCTATATCTCGACGTTCCACCTTCCGATTCCGCTTCCCTTTCAATTTTCCGCCAATCCAAATCCTTCGATAGGAAGCAATTAATAAACGAATACGAAGAGTCGCATCAATCGAGGAATTATTTTCGTGCTTCTTCGACCGTTCGGGGAGACAGAGCGGAAGGTATCGAGATCAAAATCGTCCTGGTCGAAAGGAGAGCTGATATCCACTCCCGAAAGTAGCCGGAAATCGATTGCATATTAAACTTTAACAGACCTTTTCATCATTTCCTGTTCCTGCGGCGCAGTTCTTTCCTGAAAGGCAGGATTCGTCCATTTCGATTCTTTGCTTTTTAAACCCTTTTTTCGTATGCACTGCTCAGCGGTTTCAAACTCTTATCCGCCACCCGCGGTAAACCCAATCTGGACAATCCCCATGACGATCGAAAGGGTTCCGCTGCTTTCCTAACTAAGTTGCGGTAGCTTCGGAAATGTATCTTATCTCGCGATCTCGAAACCCCCTTGATCTCAGCCAACGTGGTCCGACTGTGTCGATCTTCTTCAAAGGACTTAGTACTTATTTTTTAATTTTTGCGACGTTAATACCGGCGTCGATTAGCTTCGATTAATTTCATAATCGATACGAACGGCATAACCGGCATTGATCTCGTTTAAACTTTCCGCAGCTTGGAAAATCGAGTTTAGGAAACGCTGATTCAGGCGACGCAAACGTTTCGACTCGAACGCTCTAATTTCGAAACAGGAGTCCATACGCTTTTTTTACTTCATAGCTCGAACTGAGTGTGAAAAATCGTCGAATAAAATAAAATAATTAGTCAAACGTTTTAAAAAATCCTGGTTACAGTTATAAACGGGAAGCTAAATGGAAGGAGTGAAATCGGTCCACAGCTCGCTTGGCTCGATTAGAGAGGAGAGTTAGTGCCATTCGTCGGAGAGCAACCGTTGCCATCCACTGGATTAGTCGCGGACGCGTGCGTGGACACGGATGCCACCCAGAAATTCGGCTCTCTTCCCTCGCGTCGGTAAATAGAGTCGTTCGATGACGCCGTTGCATCCTCCACTCTCTCTCTCTCTCTCTCTCTCTCTCGTTTCTCGGCTTATGGCCCGTGCGCCTGGGCTCAACTTCCCACGTAGGAAGGTAATCCTGTGCCGTGTAGGACAGAATGGGCCGGCGTTAAACGGAAGGACACTGCTTTGCGCGAAGGAACCGCGTCGACCGAACAAACCGAACACGCTTTAAGCGACCGGATGGTGATTGCTTAGACTGGGTTAGGTTAGGTTAGGTAAAGCACCGTAACGCGGTCGATCGTGCTTTGTCGAACATACGTGAGAATCGACGTCCATCCGTGATCGCCGTTAATCCCCAAAGTGTCCGCTGTTTCCAGCTACTTTAAGTATATCTCAAAGGTATCGTCACCTCCATCGAGACCAAAGAGAAGCGGGAAGGTTTGTTAAGAACAGTTTTCTGAGAACTCGAGGGAAATTCGAATCGACTCGAATCGCATTGTCGCTTGCCACGATAAAGTCTTTTTAATCTTAAGACTTCATCGGTGTTTATGAGAATTTTAAAGTACACCATTTTGATTTAACACGAATTAGAAATTAGAATTGATTATAAAAGATGCACTCGGCCATCCGGTCTTAAAGCATCCAAACGTGCAATTTTATTTTCTGCTGCCTGATACTACATCCTTGGTACAAACGTTAGATCAAGGTATAATTGCGACATTTAAAACATTCTACGTAAAGGGAACATTTCAATACGTTTTGGACAATCTGAAACACTAACAGTCATTGATGCGTGGAAGAAATTATCAATTATGGATTGTATCAATCAAATTGAATTAGCGCTGCTTGATTTAATACCAACGACTTTGAATGCATGTTAGAAAGCTGTTTGGTCAGAATGTATTAAAAACAAAGATCCCGTCCCTTCAAATACGATCGAATTTTCCAATATCGTAACATTGGGACATACAATTGGCGGAGAAGGACTCGATGATCTATCGTTTGAAAATATCGAAACACTTTGTACGATACGTGCGCAATCTTTATGAAATAAAATGTTTAAGATCCTAGCATGAAAACTCACGGTTTATTGTATTATTTTAGATGATTTCTTAGGACTGGAACCAATCTTCTATTTTTCGATAGATGCAATATATTTTTTATGATATTCTTCGGGAGCATATCTATCGTGTAAAAACAGAATTAAGCGTACAAGGAATGTTATCGAATTTCATCGCGATTTGCCATAACTGGGGCCGTATCGATAGATCGCAATGCAATTGTAATTTCGAGGAATTTATTGGAATTTATCGATTGATATTCTTGCAGAGGAAATACCATTACGTTTGAGTCGGTCAGCCAGGAGCTATTTTGTGTTGTGGGAGAGTTTCAAATTGTTGGCTCTCGTCGTAATAACAGTTTGGAGACGTACTGTATTTTCAAATAATGCGACAATATCGATTTTGAAAATAAGACATTGCGATTATTTTCCAATCGTTTCCCAATTTTTTCAAAACATTGCCTAAACGATAAGTTTGTAGCTGACTATGAGATAGAAAGCGATGCATGGAGGCTCGAGTGTATCGAAACACGATCTTCGTGAAACTACCGTTTGGCAGTGATACGATTCTCTTTGATTCGATCGAGCTGAAAAACTGAAGTGCGTCGAAGGTACACTGGAGGTAGCTGTAGGAAAGAAGCGCGCTCGCATTGGGATTTGCTAGAACGTCCTTTTTGATCCAAAGAATAGAAACTTATTCCGTGTCTGCTTGTCTGATTCTTTCGCTCTTGCGGAGGACCGAGCATGAAGTTTGACAACTTGCGTTCCGCCATTTCGCGTGCACAGCTCGAAAGGAAGAAGATGCTTTCCGGCGTCGACGACGACGACATAGAAACGAACGGATGAACGCGACGGCTATCGAGACATTTTTCTACAGAGTTTCTCGAAACTTACTTTAGCGTCGATTTTGTCGTTGATGAAATGCTTCGAAGCTCTGCGCGCTTCGATGAGTCGACTTTCTCCCTTTTTCATGATTCGAAATGGTCATCGTGCCGCATACAATAATTTTAATGACCTTGTATTTCCATGGATTGCTTTTCACTTACTAATACTCACTAATTTGCTTTTTGATTCTCGAAAATATCATTGATGATGTTCCATCAAAACAAATTCACCCTCTCACTTTCATGGCATTTACGTTTATCTAACCCAGAGAACTCACGGCAAATTAACTGAATCCGACGGTTGGGGAAAGATACAATTGTTTTTGTTTATGTGAAATATCACAGCCATTAATAGGATCCCTATTTCAAACGTATAAACTAATAAACATATCATATTAGGTTTAGCTGGGATTATTACTAAATATGTGTCAAATAATACATTTTCAACCAGGTTAGAAGTAGAACCGATATATGTACCTTAAACGTCTGAAGGATAAAATTGGAAATTAAGCACGGGAAGCTTCTTTCGCAATTTTTTCGAATATTTTGATCTCTTTGGAAATTTGAGTTAAAGTTTTTATTCGTCGATTATTTGAATTACTTTCGTACGTGCACATGTGTATCTACGAGCGACACAGTTTGCAAAAGTTGTTCAGTTGCTGCAATTCGTTACGATAAACGTCAGGATTACCTACATTTGCCAGGTGACTATCCTCGAATATGATTTATTCGAACATTCACGTATTTCCATAGACGTGGAATGATAACTGTTTCGCGTAACATTGCTCGTTGTTTGATCTTCCAATCGGTCTTTCTAAGAGCTGTTCTTTGTGCAATTTTCTTCATTCTACTTCGATCTCACGCTGACAGAAGCGGAGGGAGAAGCTTTCCCTTCATCCATCAGCAGTCAGGTGCGAAACGAAACAATGGCTTTTGTATCAATGCACATATATTCATGTACATATGTAAACACTCCGTTCGTATATAAAAGTTATATCACGAGTAAAAGTAATAATTAAAAAAAATAGATAAATAAAAAAGACTTAAAGCAATCTTATGGTGTCCATTTATATTATTAACTGTTACTTTTTAGCGTCTATCTTGGTTTCGAGAAACTCGAAGTTCTTTGTATTTTATATCGTGTTTTCTTTTTTTATGTGCATTTATCTATATTTATTGTTCAATAGATATTCTACGATATCTCGTGCTGTTTACTAATAGTGACATCAATGTTTATAATAGTGTTCATTATTGATTTTAATCACAGCTACTATTATAATAAAATCATCCTTGTGATAGTTTTAATATATTTTTGCTTGATTTTTAAGCAAAATGTGATTGTGTTCGTGTGTCTTCTAACACGATTCCAACGATGTGTATTTTGCATTAATGTTCTACGAAATATTGCAACATTAATAGTTTCCTTTAATAAGGACTTGATTGCAATTTAATGAAGAACCATGCTGCGATGAGTCGTTTAATATGTAGAATTAGTCTTAAAAATGTTAAAATTTACGTCTTAGGGAATTTCAAGGAAAGTTTTTTAGACGAATAAATTGTACGATTTTATCATTGCCCATATCATTATTCATTTATAAATGATTCTATCATTTATCGCACATGCATATGACATAGATCGATTTTGCGCTTTATCCATCTTTCCATCTTTTACCCATGAAATATTCACTAACGTGAACTTACGTAATGTATACTCATATAGTTTTAAAGCTTCTTTCTGTCTCGTTCTTTTCCTTTCTTTCCCTGACTCTCTCTCTCTTTCTCTCTCTCTCTCTCTCTCTCTCTCTCTTCCGTTCTATCTATTTTTCTTCCATGGCACGCTGCTTTCCACGACTTTCTCCGAAGAACATTTCTTTTTTCTTTAATACATATTTCAAGCTTCGAAGACAACTTTCGAAAATAAGAGAGGGAATCTAAAACCAAGCGGTTTTATTCGAATAATTCTTGCTCCATAAGTTCTACTTCTTTTCCTGACGTCCTCTTTTCTACATTTAACTTTTTCGTGATTTCATTGCTTCACGATGTAACGAAACGGTATGTCACATATTTCCTACCTTTTCTTTTCACATAATATGTATATGTATGATATATTATTATTAATCTTGAAATATAATTTCACTGGTAAATTTTAAACACGATATTAATACGCGATAATGTAAAATTAAACGGTACACTTTCTATGTAAAAGTAGACAATTGAATGAGTAAAGTTCTTCAAAATTAACACAATGTTGCCGGGGAGCTATTATTTGCTCTTGTCGAACCGTGCACGATGTATCGTATAATTGAATGATTCAGTGGCCGGTTTTAAATTTAATTTGTACACGTCACACACCAAATTAATTTTTTACGAGTGGATGGAAAGGTAATAACCGAGCTGTGAGACGATGGAATATAATATACTATCTACTACATACGCAAAGTGGCTCGCCTAAAACGAAACGTAAGGGAAATTCATGGAATTGCTCTAGTTAGATATCTTATCGATTTTCACTAATGTTTTTATCGAATATTCGTGTCCGTTATTATATTTTATCTCAATCTTGGACATCACGGTCGAGTAAAGTAAGATGAAGGTCTACACGCGTGGGGACTTCGAGAATGGCATTTCGAGTTTAGAAGAAGGAGGAAGTTTCCATTAAAAAGTGACGCGTTCTTAGCTCCGTGGGGTTTCTTCTAAATGTTACAAAATTTAGAAGGCTCGAAACTTTGGTTCGTACGTCGAGACGTCAAAAGAAGAGTTGAATTTAGGTCGTTGGAAATTACAACGGTTAACGTTATAAGATTTAGAAAGTTTGAAACTTTGTTTCGTATGACGAGACGTCGAAAGGAGAGTCGAATTTAGGTCGTTGCAAATTACAATGATTAATGTTATATGAGAAACAGCACCGGCATATATTTGGATCTAAAATTCATATTTTCTGGACTCGACGACGTTAAAATAATCAATGGTTGAATTTCAATCGCGCCTTAACGCGACTATACTATATTTCATTATTTTTTCGTGTAATCGTTGACTCGTTATATCAAACGCGTAATGATCGTGAATTAAAAAGGTTTTTCGAATACGTAAAGCTTTTGCGAGAGCACGACGTTATCACAGGGAACCGGTGGAAAGCACGATTCGAAATAGGATTTACGGCTATTGGTTTTCGCGACAGTTCGCGTGTAACTCTTGCACGATATCCGACTCTTAGTCCACGTCGAGGTCGTTTACTTTTCTCCTCTGAGAAAATTAACCCTTTTGCCGATAACTACTATTCTCTAACTTGGGAGAATGCGATACATTTATCTTTCTTCCTCCTTTCTTCCTTTCTATCTTTCATCGTTTCACGTCTTAATTACGTCGGCTGCTCTTGAGCACCCAAGGAAACGGATTATTAAATAATCGTTACTAACGCATCGATCAGATTGGAAGTGTGACCTAGCTTCGATGCAAACACTACGACTATGGACGATTATTGAAAAAGTTTCTACTCGACTCGAGAGCGACTGGGAAAATTAACCCCTTTCTCGATAAAAACTATTTTCTAATTTGTAAAAACGATATACGTTCTTTTCCCATGCCCTCCTTCTTTTTCCTATTTTTCCTCGATTAGCGTGCTGATTATCTCAGCTGCTGTTGAGCATCCAAGGAAACGGGTTATTATATAATCGTTCTTAACCTATCGATCAGATCGGACGTGCGAACGTAGCTTTCATGCCAACATTATGATTTTGGTCGATTGTGGAAAACAACTATTTGGGAGAAGGCGATACGTTCTCTTCCTTGCTCTTGCTTTCCTTCCTATCTTATATCGTTTTATGTCGCAATTACTTCGGCAGCTCTTGAGCATCCAAGGAAATGGGTTATTAAATAATCGTTATTAAGGCATCGATCATGTTGGACTCGTGAATCTAGCTTTGGCGCAGCCATTACGATCGCGGACGATCGTCGAAAAACTCCACTCGTCTGGAAAGCAGCACGAGAAAACGAGGGAAAGCAGATCGTCGACGTCCCGAACAATTGCGATTGACAGAACGATTTGCGGTCAGACCCTCGCTTAGGTCGTTCACGTGTCAACGTTGGACACTTGAAAAACTGTCGGCCATTCCAAAAGTCTCAGGATACGAATTAACGACGCGAAGTAGCAAATCTGAATCAATCAGAATTATCCGTAAAATTATAATTTTCGATATTGAAACTCGTGTTGAATTTCTTTAAAAAACGATACCAACGATTAATCTAATACCTTTAAGAAGTTTCTAATCGAAAATTTCTGGTTTTTTCAAGCGCGAACATTGTCTCTCGATACGCTGATCGATTTAATGGCTGAAGGTGATGACGTAATGAAAGAAGCAAGACGTAAACGTGTAAACAAAACATTAACAATACGTGTTGCGAAAGGCGTACAAACCACGAAGCGACTTTTCCACGTCGTGTCTGCGCGGCTGAAAACATAATTTCATAGCACGTGGAGAACAATGCACCTCGAAGCGAAACGACGACTTTTATTTTACAAAGGCTCGCGCAGGTAGTCCTTCTCTATTTTCTCGGCTGGAATTGCATTGTTGCTCTTTTCCGTCTTTTTTCTCTTTTTTTTTTTCTTCTTTTTTCGCCTCCCACTCGCACACACAGTTTCTCCCACTCGACGCGTAGCGCACGTTCTCGTTTTCTTCCTACGCGCGACCAGCAGCGACAGTATGCGTTTTCAGAATGGCAGCGCAAAAAACCAACGTTGAATTTATTTCGTATAAGTCGACGTTCGCACCGACCACTCCTACGCGAAATTCTCTTCTAATATCATCGTTTCGAATCGTTTTGAATCGATATATCGATTTGCTTCTGCCGATCTTCTGTTTTTTTTCGATGCCTTTCAAATGCAATTTTTTCGAGCGTCGTTCTCTATTTTCGCTCTAATTATATTATTTGTACAAAAATTATTACGAGGAAATTATTACGAGTTAGAAAAGACGTTTGAAGGGTCCGACTTCTTCCTAGTGGTATTCCATTTTTTTATGCCTTCCATTCGCAATTTGTTTGAGCGTCGTTCATTATTTTTACTTTAATTATATTTTTTTTGCGAAATTTATCGCGAGAGTTAAAAAAAAATGTTTATAGGGCCGAGAACGCCAGTACGGAAATTCGAGTGTTTCAGTTTGCAAGTCGGAGTAGACGAGGCTAGTCTATCGATCTGGACGCGAGAGCCACAACCGGTAGTGAGATTAAAGGCATTCCGCTATACGACGGTTTTGTGCGACACGTTGAAGCTCCGACTGCGCTCGTTAAGCTTGGGAAAATCTCACGTTCAGTCGAAGGACCTTTCGTTTTTATTCATGCCTTGACGATCGACTTTGGAAGCGATTGTCCTTTTACCTTAGGCTTTTTCAAATAACGCCAGAATTACGCGCACTCGTCCATCGCCTCCTCGTTGTCTCCATCACGAAAAATTGAATCAACAATTTTAATAATCATTCAAACGAAGCTCTTTCAAATTTTAGATTTTAGATATTATATATTTGGAAGACCAAGATTTCCGCCGTTATTTTAAGATGGTCTAGATTGAGGGTGGTCAAAAATAATGGAAATTATCTTTTGTGATATTGAGTTGTGATTTAATGAAGTTGAATTTAACACTATAAAGTAATGGTTTTCTTTCTGGTCCCTCTAATATATATCGTGATAACGTCAAACTTGGAAACGCTAGCTAAAGAGTAATCATCGAGAACGATGGAAGGTCGAAAGTAAGTTCGTTACAACGAGTCGAGCCAAGAGAGAGCATCGTTTAGTCGGCTTCTTTGAACTTTCCTGGGATTTCTCATTTTTCCAATGTAACATTGTAGAATGAGGAAAAGAAACGTCATTTCATCACATTAAAAGAGTGGAGACTAAGGGGAGAAGGATGAAAAAGTATCGAAGGCAGCTTGTTTTGCAAATAAATAAAAAGAATACAGATAAAAATACAGATAATATACCAGATAAAATAAATACGTACGTGTACTACATGTACGTGTAGTACACGTATATGTGTACTATAAAGCTTTGCTTTGTATATGGATGAAACTGTCGGATGAGCAGTTCCGCAAATTTCTTAAAATAAATACGCGTAAGAGCACAAAGCACGCTATACAAATTTACAAAGACGTTCAAATATTTACGAATTGCGATCGCCAAATAGCTACGTGTTTTTCTTCTACGAGTCTTTACAATTTGGCCAATTGTGAACGTTCGATAAATTGTTTTAGAATGTTTTATTATTCTCACACCTGGAAATATCGTTAAGTAGCCAAGTAATCTTCTCCTTTTATTTTCTTTATTTTTTGCAGTTACTTGGGAATCGTACGTGTAATCAGGCAATACGTATGTGCCATTGCGTCTTTCCACTAAGCGTAGTGAATCAAGGAACGTTTAAAGCAAATTACAATCAAATCGACTACGATGCGTTTCATTGAAATTACATTGTAAAATTATCTTTTGCTTTTGCTTACTGTAATTACAACGTCATGGGTCTTGTCAAAGGCAAAGCGTACCGGATATATAATCTATGTGGCATCAAGCTGAAACTCCGCCACAGAGATTTCTCCCAAAAGAGAGAAGGAAGCTAAAATTTCGAAGAGACACTATTCTGCAGTTAGCTAAAATTTTTTTAAAATCGCATCGATTGTACAAGATAAATAAATAAATACGAATCTTGCCCTTGTATAATTTATCATTCATTTATATTTATTCGATTTATATAAAATATTGGAAACATTTTAACGATGACTCACGATTTAATAATTTCAAGGTAAATAATTTCGGAAAGAAAATAATTCCAGAAAGATAAATCCCGCATTTTTATGATCCACGATGAAAGTAAATTCGAAATGAATTTCGACTCTTTGTATTTTCAATCGTAATTTTCTCCCTGGCATCGATCCTTCGAATACGACAGAGCGTTGCATTTTAACGACATGGATGCGATCTTAAATATTTCCAACGACAGCCAGGGAAAAATCCGTATCTCATCGAGGGATTTAGTGAGCGGAAGGGGGATAGGGAGGATTCAGAAGAAGCGGTAAGAAGCGGGAGTTTAATGGTTCCGGTAAAGTTTCGAAAAGCCGAAGTGTGAACTCTGCGTGACAGGCAGAGCGGAAAAAGGCCAGGCGAGAAGCGGATAAAGCTGGATGAAGAGGGACAGGCATAGACAAGCTCGTCGCAGCTCGTCGCGTTACACGATGCAAGCGAGGGCAAAAAAGCATCTCGTGGGAATAACCCAAAGGTAGAATATTAATGACGATGACGATGGCAGACGCATCGGTTGATTCGTTTCGACTCTCCGGATTTCGTGGCAACGCAAAGGGCCAGTCGTCATATAGAAAAAATGCATTTCGTTAATTTACAAAGAACTTTCCGATTTAAACGATGGGTCGAGTTCCCAATTTTGCGTGTCTCCGTTTCACCTTGCGGATATGACGTTAATCGACAAACACGATAAACGTTCCACAAACGCGATAAATGTTTTACGAACGCGACGGTTTTCAAATTACGCGCTCCCTGTGTCCACTACGAATTAAAGTTAACGACTTCTTTACCTTTGCGATCGGGCTGATTCATTCTTGATCTACGACGTGTCTCTTTGCATCCTACAATCCAATTTTTAAAAGTAAAACGCTAGACGATAGATTAATTTTGGGTTGAACGAAATTTCAAGAATTCCATTATCGCATCTCGACGAAAACGTTATTTTTCGGAACAGGCTGAGTTATTTCCGATTATCGTCCCGCATTATCCCATTCGTTACGGAGAAATGAGTCAAGGAACTCACCGGCAGAATTTTCCCGAGATTGGGGTAGCCACGAAAGAACGAGATCGTGGAATTTCGCTAAATGGAGCTTCGTACGACGCTAGTGGAAATAATCGACGGTAAAGCGATACTTGTACGAGGAGGGTGCGTGTGCGTATATACAGAAAGAGAGAGAGAGAGAGAGAGAGAAGGGAGAGAACGGGCCCCAATTGGATTTCGTTTTACCAAGCGGCATCTTGGGTATACGACGAGCGGATCGTTAATAGAATGACATCGAGGAACGTCAGTAGCACCGGTAGCAAACAGCATCAGCAACCGACTCGTTTAGGTGGTTCCTCGTTTTATCGTGGAATAATTAGGTCTTGTTAAGAGGCACTTTCTTCTTCTTTTCTCGAATCGACAGGCACTAACGAGTTGTCCCTAGACGTCTCTGCATTCGATGTCCTTTCGATCGAGCTTCGATTCCAAAGAAGAAAGAGACAGGACTAGGCAGTGGCTAGAAGCAATTATTTGAACGCACGCATAGGTAAAGAAGATCGGTAGATATCGAGCGACGAAGTTTCCTAAGCTCAGCCATGCGTCATGTATTATGCAAGCGGATAGAGCAGTACGATAATAAACCACCGTCGTATATCTATCAGCTGTCGGGCTAACGATGCGCCTGTCAAACTGCTTACGGTCTGTAGCGCCTATCCACCCAAGCTCTCCTTTATTATGGATATTAAAAGACGCGTAATTAAGGTATTCGTGTTTTAGTTCGTGCCATTTTTTCAATGTCACGCGGATACTCGTGTATTTCGTGTACCTTGTACAACATGGGGGAGCAGACTGTTAAACGTCATTTTCCCCAGTTGAATGTTAACAACGTCGTATCCCGCCTGATCTGCCGCCTGACGCTTGATCGCTAGGTATTCTTGTATTCAGATTTGAGTCGCTTGAAAATTTACGTCGCAAAGTAAGGAATTAGAGAACCGGAAAGTAACGTCGTATTTGCACATATCAACGTTTGTTCAATACTAATCGTTTAATTGTGTACGCCAAAGTTGTGCAAGATATCGATTAAAAGACTATTGATAAGGAGCACGATTACATCAGTGACTGGAAATAGAAGTGTATTACAAAATTATTTGTCTTAATTTGGCGAAAAGATACGACGTTATTTTCTAGTCTTCCTAATACAAATGGAAAATGAAAAATGTCGGAAGAAAAGCCTGCGTTGCAATTTTAATTCCAGTGGATCTCGTGGGGTGGAACAATGGATCGTGTAATCAATCCGCGTGAACGTTTCGCGCGTCTCACGAAATCCCATCGTCGTCTTTTTGCTCGCGAAAAGACGAGAACTAACACGACCGGCGCCTCTCACTGAATACCTACGTATCTATCGAGTTCCAGCGGCTTTACTCTTATCGAAGTTCTCCTCCTCGATATCCCTCGATAGATAGGCATGTACCTGGGGTACTCCGAAGCTATTCAGGAGTTTATTACATGCCGTGAGTATCGAAGACAAGAGCGTTATCGCGAACACTCGATACTTTGCTTCGATACCTAGCGATATTCCCTTCCTCGTCTTTCATTTCGTGATCTTCGCTTTATTATAACCCTCCATCCTCTTTTACCCTTTTTACATATACATCGGCGACAACGATGCAACGTTTAATCCTTTTGTTCCTTCGGTTAAAGTTCTAAAATTTCAAAGGTCATACGACATGGAAGATATCTTTCGGTCTTGTCGGTAGAAGCTGGACTTCCAGTTAACCCATTTGCATCATAAGCGCATATATGCGCGCATTTTGCCTGGCCACTATCACCAGAGCGCGTATATGCTCGCAAACGTTGTGCAGTTTGCTTATTAGAAAAGAAAAGAAAAAATACATTTTACCAATGTGATAATTGCCATGCATTGAACATTTCAAACATTATTAGATCTCATTTCTATTATGATTATTAATCCTGTTGGAACGGACCACGGAAAATTCCGTTGTCGTCCGAACATTCCAGCTCGTGGGTGAGTACCGCGGGCGCGCGGCGGTGAAGAAAGTCCGCGACCGCGGGTGTTT
>JAITYT010001658.1:631626-645073 GCA_025433975.1 Liostenogaster flavolineata
AGTATTGCGGATTTTAGCAGTAAATTTCACACAACATTTTTCTCATGTCCATCTGAGCATAAAAATCCGCGATACTTTTCCCCATCCTAATAATGGTAATTTTTCTTAATTTTGTTAATAACTTAATGTCGTACGCACGTATTACGAAAGTTGTTCGTCGATGGATAATTATTGTTCGCGTTATAGGGCATGCGGAAATGTGTCCTGCGTTTATGCAAACGAATGTTAACGAGTGGAATTCGCAACATCGTGAGTCATTTGCTGGCTATAAATTCCAGATTTCGCAAAAGGCTCCGTTTAACGCGTTCAGTATTCCTCAACGGTGATTTTTCAGAATATTCGACGTATGTTAATGAAAGGACGTCGTCTGAACTTGGTAATTGCGTGCATCGTATGCAGTGCAGCGTGGCAAGGATCAACTTTTCGTCGTCGATACGGGCCAACCTATCGCCGCGCTCCATCCTGTTAACCTGCTCGGCCGGTCTCCTATATTTCCCATATTATCCGATTTTCCGCGTTTTGCTCGCGATGGATCGTACGATCTCTACCGTAAACCCAGGATAATAAGGCTCCTACGTTTTCTGACTGCGTAACGATGAATTTCGAGACGTACAGCCCCGCGTCATTTCGAATCTTGCCCCTCGAATAATATATGCACGTATATACGTGGGACGAAACGATGACTTCGGAATGGATAACGAGACTTGGAAGATCGATTCGCGTTAGATTTAACCGTCGAATAATGCATTTTTTATTTAATGTCGTTGCTAAATTATTTACGTTGTTCAAAATATGTTGATCGACAAAAAAGCGTTATTTCGATCGTTCTAAGAAATTTCATTCGTCACGAATGACCAAAGTTTTAGTCAACTTTTTTAATGTATCGCGAGCATTCGCATGTGCAATAAAGTTTAAATTATAGGAGATTAAAGACGAAAGTTACTCTTAGGTGCGTTGTGGGAATACCTTTTTATATTCTTCGCGATAGGTTTGAATTTGCCAGTGAGAAGCGTAATAAAAGTGGCTATTTCAAAAGTGCACTTTGTAACTTGCAAAGAATTGGAAATTCAAAGGTACGGAGAAGCAACGAGGAAGAAGGTACGCGTAGCGACGTAGAGGCGAACGTACGCGCTTTGAAATTTTTCCCAAGGTAACCGGAAAATACGCGTCGATAAGAACACGATGATCGTTTCAATCGTATTTCGATTCGCTTTGGAACGAAGAAAATGTTTCCTCCCTTCTTATCACCCTCTTGCTCTTTCTCCTCCGTCGTCGTCGACATCGTCGTACTTTTCTTTATTTATTCTCTGATTCTGGCTGATTCACGAAGAGTTGAATAAATTTTAAGAAAATCGCAAAATACGTTTCGATAAATTCACAATGATTACTTCGACCGTATTTCGAATCTCATTGGAACGAAGAAAACATGTCTTTCTTTTTATCACTCTCTTGTTTTTTCTCTACGTCGTTGCTGTTTTCATTCCTATATTATTCTGATTTTGGCTAACCGACGAAGAGTTAGAAAAATTTAAAGCGCAAAGAAGCAACGAGGACAAAAAAACGCGTAGGAAAATACAGGCTGACAAAGATAATAAAGGAAACCTCAAAATGCGTCGGTCGCATTTGAACGAACGAAAACGTTCTCTTCCTTCTTACCACCCTCTTGCTCTTTCTCCCCCGTCTTTGAACTTTTCATTTCTTATTTACTCTTGATTCTAGCTAACTAGCGAAGAATTGAAGAATTCTAAAGCACGCAGGAGCAACGGATAGAAACGTACAGGCTAATGATACACGTTTTGAAATTTTTACAAAGGTAACCGCAAAATGCGCGCCAGCGAAAACGCAACGATCGCTTCGATCGAATTTCGATTCGCTCTGGAACGAGAAACACGTTCCCTTCCGCCTTATCTCACCTTCTACCCTTTTTCTTTCATTCTCGTAGTTTTCTCTCTTTATTCTCTGATTCTGGGTCCAGAGTTAATCCAGGAAGGTCTTCCTTCCAATAGAGCGTATACGGGTGTTATCCTCGAAACTCTTTCGTGGATATTGTTTCCAAGCCTAATGCGTGCACAGCATTTCGGCCGTGAAAAGCTCGTTGTCTTCGGCCGAGCCTTAAGTGGAATTGATTTTTTCACCCCTTTTCTCGGCATCCTGCTTCTCTTCTTAGATCGTGCGATCCTTTCAGTTCGGTCCAATTTATTATCGTTCAGTCTCTCTCTCTCTCTCTCCTTTTCCCTCTGTAGCTCCTCTTAGCATAAAGGAAGCGAGATAGAACAATAATCCTCGGATGGAACAAAGAAACGAGGGATCTCTTTATGGCGGCGAGGATCACGAAGCGTTGGGCACGATGTAGAACAACGCATAGGACAAAAGTCCATCCCTTATAGTCCGTTTATCGGACTTTCCGAGCGTTGCCTCTTCTAGCCTGGCGATTTCGCTTTTTCCGCTCCTTCTCCCCTTCTCTTTTTCTTTTCTTTTCTTTCGGCGCACTTTTCGATCGTGGCTCTTCGACGCAGCGCGCATTTCCCTTTGTTCGTCCATCGTTCGTTAGGCTTCGATGGAAATTATCGTTGTACGATCTCGCTTCTTCCTTCTTTCTTTTCTTTCCCTCTTCTCTTTGCCAGGAAAGACAGACTCTGTCCGTTAAAGAAATTCTTTTTTTATTCCAAGCCGTATTAACGAGTACACGTTTCCGACTTGGGTTTTGGTTCGTTGATTCCTCGTTTTTTATTTTAAAAAATGCAAATTTGGCTTCACTTTGTCGATAGCATGATTTTGTCTTGATATTCTTTGTACGATTGCGATACAGTGGCGGTAGATCAAAGAAGCGGAAGGAACGATGAAAGAAAGGAGGAAAAATTCGTCGGCAAATTTTAGTTGGCATTTTCTTTCGAGGGCGAAAGTGACACAATTTACAGAAAAATAGGCGAACTCACCACCATGATAGGAGCTCCCACGATGCGGCGTGTACGTGCCATTGTGCCCGTCCACACAGTGACTGGGCGTGTAATACTGCATTGGATGTTGCACGTAATTATTGGGCGTGCTGGGCACGTGCACGGGATGACAGCGCATGCATCTTCGCGGTGTCTCCGGTGGACCCTGCGACAACGAGATAAAAGAAGCGTAAGAAAAAGAACTGGACACGGAAAGAAAAAGCGGATCGGGCGATCTTTTTGCTTCTTTTTAGAATTATACGAATGAATTTCGTTCGAAATTCGATCGACTGTCTTTAGTCTCTCGATATATTTAATTTTTGTTTTTGAACGGAGCATGTTGGTCAAGAAAACATCACGAAGCAGAAGGAATCGTTCTTTGGACGGTTATTTATTTTTATTCTAACGGATTTCACTCGAAATTCAATCGATTATTTTTATTCTCTTCAATTACTCAATTTTTTACGTTAAGACGAACGTATTTGTCTAAAAGACATCGCGAATCGTTCTTTGGACGGTTATTTACTCTTTTACAATGGCAAAATTCCATGCAAATTTCTCTGAACGCGAAATACGTCGTGGCATACGGTACACGAAACAGGAGCGCGTACGTACTGCTTCCTCGTATTGATTTATACGCGGTGTACGTTTATCGATATTCGCCCTCGAATTTATGTACGTTGCACACATCGAATTAGCATCGATATTTTCCAATTGTTTCGAGCGGTAATACCAAAAACGAAGAGATTCGTATCGTACGAATCTACGCGACCTTTCTCTCGATTTTTATCGGTTGGCTCGGACGATCCGTTGAAAACGCGATCGAATCGATCGCTAATGAAAAACGGTAAAACGAATTTCGAATACGCTCGGCATCAATTCCATTTCCACTTTTTCAATGCGCATAGGCGCAATGCGCTCTTATTTATCGCGAAGAGGCTACGCAACGCAAAAACCTTCCTCCTCTTTTCAGATGTTCCACGATAATAATCCCGCGAGATATTGGCTCAAGTACCTCGTCTTCTTCCTATCTCCTACATATTCCCCATTACGATGCGCAATTGACTCGCCGCGATTCGCATTCGGCATCGGCCACGAAGTGGAATATCGGTTTTATCGCGTGCGTTAAAATTTTCTTCTTTTTCACCAGCTAATTTTAAATTGTACGGAAAATCGCTATCGTGCTCTGTCTCTCTTTCTCCCCCTTTCGCCTGCTCTAATCTCTTGCAATGTCGGTCGTTTCTTCTTCTTCCTCTTTGTCTGTCTCCCGTTTAAAAAAATAAGTCAGTTATCTATATAGAAATTTTGAAGTATTAGAGATTGCATCGAGCCAGCGAGGTGGAGAAAAGGCATGCTGCTCTCGAAAATCGCGGTCTTTCGAGCCTAGGTTTTGCGACTTTCGCGTGCGAAAATGTTTTTTATTTTTTCTTTCCAATTTTAAATTGTGCGAAAAATCGCGATCGTGCTCAAAAAACACTTGTTACGATACACAAAAGAGAGTTTGAACGAATCGTGTGACCGCGAAGACTTCTGTACATTTCTATCATCTTTCCTTTACGCTGCTCTAATATATAATTAAATATATAATAATATATAATTAATATATCATTAAATATAATTATATATATATATATCTTTCTATCTGCTTCTCTGCTGTCTCTCGTTTAAGAAAAATGACGGTCACCTGCATGGAATGTTGAGATCTCAATGATCGTATTGAGCCAGCGGGGTGGAGGGAAGGCACGCTACCGCCGAAGCTCGTGGTCGAGTTCCTGCAGCCACCGGGCGTGGACCAACCCCCGCGCACGCTCGCGGTCGTCCACCCCATGCCGCTGCCGCACTCGTCCACCAACATCTTTCGAGCCTAGCTCGAAACTTATCTTATCCTCGACGACGTCGTACGGAGTCAACGTCGCCGCCGTTCTTCGACTTTCTCGCGCATTTTGCCATCGTCGTCCTTCTCATTTTTGTGATTTGTACGGCCTGAGCCGTCTGGACCATCCTCGTTTCTCTTTTTTCTCTTCTCCTCCTCTTCGACGTCGTCGTCGTCGTCGTCGTCGATTGGAAACGAGCGTGGTGGATCTCTGCTTCCGTAGGACCAACCGCTCGCGCACATTCCTCCGTCTTACTCGTCCTTCAGAGTCCTCCGCTTTCGATATCTGAAAGACGAAATTGATCGATTGAAAATTCGTTAGGACTTCGAGTCGAGGAAAGAAGGACATTAGTTAGTGAAAAAAGGATTAAGAGCCGTACGATACATGGAGAGTGACATGTCGAGCGACAACCAAAGCGAGTACGATCGTTTCGACGTGGGATTCGAGGCTATTCGATGAATTTGGAACGTTTCGATCGGTCTCGTTCGGAGACGAGCTCGTATTCCGCTAATCCGATTCGTAACGTCGAATTCGTGTTGTCGAAGCAAATTACAAATTCGATAAAAATCCTCGAATCCTCGACGACGCTACTAAAAACGAGCAATTTAATTAACCTGCGAGTTTTCATTCGTCAGGACATTCGAGTAAAAAGAAAGGGTGAAATACGCGTCTCGTAAAAAAGTCGCTGCGTGTTAAAGGCTACGGAGACGCCGGACTTTCTGGCAATTACCGTTTTTAAGCCACGTTACTTCTCAGAACCAGCATAAACTCCGTCGTTATCCTCTATTTCTCCATTAAGGACACAGCTCCGCAGATCCACGAAAATTTGGTGGATACGAAGCGATAATCGTTTGAAATCGGCTCGATTCCATTGACGATGCTTTCGACTTTGTACTTTCTGGAAATTACAGTTTTGGATCCATGATAATTCGATAGATATGAAGCATAAAGCGCGTATATGAATTTACTCAATTAAATCGATGATACTTTTGACTTATACCTTCTGGCGATTGCATTTATGTATTTGCGAAAATCCGTTGGATGCGAAGCTCCGATCACTTGAAATTGTTTCGATTAAATCGATAATAGTTTCGACTTTATAAACCTTGTAAAATCCATTGGATATGAAGCGAGTATTGCTTGAAATTACTCCACTAAATTTATGATAATTTTAGCGTCGTCAATTCCACCTAATTTTTCAAGGACATACATGCGAAAACGCGTAATGGATGACACGCAAAATGTCACGGTAATAATGCTTCGGTCGTTCAACGACCAACATCGACGATTACCACATTTCCGCCGATAAAATTGCAGGTTCTCCAATTTAATCGCTAAAAGAGGATATATTTCACGAGGAAAGGGTCACCAGGATCCACGAAAATTTTCGTGGGAGTTCCTTCTCGTCGTCGTCGTTGGTGTCGCCATTTTGCCTCGTCGGTATGCCAAGGCGGAAGTCCGCGTCACAAATATATCGCCATAATAACCCGCGCACGATTTGACGTCGCAATGATGCAGGTGCGCGAACGCCTTCGCTTTAATTGGAACGTCGTCTATGACGGCTCGCCTTCTTGATATTTCTCCACCTCTTCCTCCTCCTTTACATGGCAGTTTCCCTTCGAGCTTTCGCCTTTCTTCAAGTTTCCTTTCTCTCTTCGATAGAAATACGAGCCTTCCGATTTTTTAAACAAATCGGTCGTCTTTATAATGTTCACACCAAATTATCATGTTTTGCTGAGGGTGCCACGAAAGTGATTATTTCCCATCCTATGCTATTTTATAGAGCTGAATATCTTACTGGTTGTCAATCCCTAATTAGCTGTGATATTCAAAATTTTTACAATTATAAACATTTAAGACACTCCGGTCATTGACGATCATCGTCGTACGATCAACGTGGCAGTCGACGTGTTAATGTGTATAAAAATGATGAAAAAATGACAGGCACTTTCTCAAACGTTTTGAGCAATTCCAGCACCCGACAAGTAACGAATTCAAGTAAATGCAGCTGGACAGGTACGAAGTTGCCTGGAGCAATACCCTCGACGCAGAGAGGAGAAAGATCGCGAAGAATTAAAAGGACGAGGACATACCTTTGTTCTAATTAACGGAGTAATTCGAGCGTGGCAGTATCCTCTATTAGCAAGGACTAATTGAAACGGGATACCGCTCGTACGTTTACATTAATACGAAGGCGAGGCGAGGTAGCGCACGTTGCGTTATCCTCGTTAACGGTTAATCATACTCGTATCGTACGATTGCTTTCCACTCGTATCCATCCGCGTTTGCGTACTTCTCGTCAAGTGTGCCTAATGCATAACGGATGACGGGAGAATCTACGTTTCTGGGTGGTGGTAGATGATGGGAAAGAGAGAACGAGATAGAATCCCAGCAATACGTACGCCACGAAATTAACTTATCGTGTAAGCGGGAGTGCGCACAGTCGTTAAACGAACGTTTAATACGCATACGATCCAATTATCACCCCGCTAGCGGTGCAACCTCGTATTAAGTTACAATTACTAGAGTAGGGTCATCGTATTCGCGATGCAACAGGTACAACTACCGAGAATGGCGAAGGTAACGCGATGCCCGCGCCTAATGAGAATTTAAGAATTCCGGTGAGGTTCCTACGACTTTCTTCCGCGGCGCTGATGTGAGCTGTATCTCTGCCTTTGCGCGCTCCGCAATGAAATTGCAAGCTGCCTCGTCTTGCCTCCTAGTCATTTGTTTAAATTTGACCCTTCGATCCTGCGTTTTGAGCAATGTTGCGATGGTGATTTAATAATCACCCGAGTACAGAACCGAAAGTGCGAAGAAAGCGCAGTCATCATGACGAGGAGACCCAATCAGAGTTTAATAACACCAGTGATGTTTCTATGATTTTCTTCCACAACGCAGGCCTGAAACTGTATTTCGCACCTTCTATCATGTTGCAAACTTTCTCGTCTCTCCCTGGAAATTCTTTAACTTCGTACTCTTAACTCTGTATCTTGGCACCGAACCGGTGGTTTCGATAATCTCCTGACTCGACAACCGAAAATGGTGAAAATAGCGGGAGTCCGATGAGAAGTTACGAATTCTTTTGAAGTTCCTTTCCGCGCTCTGCAACGAAGTTGCAAACTATCTTGTTTTCCCCATTACGATTCGGTAAATTCGTCTTTTCGAGCTAAGCTAACATCTTGATCATCGAATAAAGTATCAATTTATGGGGTTTTAATAATCCTTCGGTTTCAGAATAAAAATGACGAAGGCAGTGCAATGGGAGGATCTGATGTGAGACTTTAAAAACATTGGCGATGTTTCCACGATATTCTTTCACAACGCTGGCCCAAACTGTTCTTTGCACCTTTGAACGCTTTTTGGACGCTCCGCTATCGTGTTGCAAACTGTCTTGTCTTACCCCTAGAAATTCTCTAAATTCTTTTTTTTCGATTCTACGACGCAGTCACCGAAAAAAGCATGGAGATCGATGTCACGGCGGTAATCAGCCGGCTCGGCAAAAATTGATTAGTAGAACGGAGCGTGAAGAATGATCGAAGACGAGCGTCTCGTCGATCAAGAATGGATCTTCTTGGCTCTATGCCGATAGTCGCGCACGTACGATATTAAGACCACGATGTCGAGGACGACGAGAACGATAATGCAGTGGCGGAAGAGGGTTTGGTTCTTGCGCAGCTCCGAACTCGGCGTCCAAGTTGACACAAGAGCGAGAGTATAGCAAAGTTCGGTGATCCGTGGGACGAATACGCGGAGGAGGTCGCGGATGCGATGCTTCTATGAGGCCGAGAGACGAACGGGGAGTGAGCTTAATCCCGATAGATTGAATCCAGCTCCGGAACTTTGAATGGGTCGAGCAAAGTCGTCCTATGATCGTGTAACCATCGCAGCCTCTTCGACTCTGATCGTTCGATCTTGCATCTTTCCCCTTCCCCCTCTTTTATTCCCTCCAACCCAACTACTTTTTTCCCCTCTTTTCCATTTTGCTCAACGTTCTACACTCCTATTCCTACAGACGAGTTTTTCGCCATGTCCGTGGCAATTAAATTCGATTTAACAGCGAATCTACCAACGGCAGGTCAAACGACCGTTCTTAAATCTTCGCTTGGAATTTTCTACGGGAGACAATTTTTTCTCTTTCGCGTTTATAAAGTAATTAATCTTTGACGTTGAGTCAAGCATGTTTGTTCAGAAGACGTCGCGAAGTAGAAGGAATCGTTCTTTGGGGGAGTTATTTACTTTCTTACGATGATAAAATGACGAGAAGCTAAAAGAGCGATCTCTTTGCTTATTTCTGGAAAGAGAAAAAAATATATTTGTGAAAAATCGTTTCTATCGTTATTTAATCAAGTATAAAACTGACTCTTACGTCCGTTCATATTAGAAGAGATTTGCGTTAGGCAAGGGTCGTAAATCTTGGCGCTCGAGATCGAGTCGTATCCTTCGATTCGAAATAAAATTCGTGTACGATCGTGTTTGACGATGTATCGTGGCTCTTTATCGTGAAGGTTTCCGTGCTGCTTGGCGTCGACGTCACGATCGAAATAGAACGAAACGATGAGAGGAAGCACGACGATCTCCAAAGCGAATCCCAAAAGAGAAAAGTCTCTCTGAACGTATCGCGATCGACCATGAATTTGTTCCTTTTGATCGACGTAACTCGGGAACAAAGCGGATGCTCGAAATCAAGTCCCTCTTCCCGCTCGTATATCCTGAGAGATTCAGCGACTCGAAAGAATACGGACGGCTGAATGGACAAACGAACGAGATGGCTTAGGTCAGTGATCTTCAACTTTTTCTCGAATCGATGCCCTCCTCTCTTTGCTATTTTCTTTCAAACTCCGTACAAATTCACGTCCTTTCCATGAGGTACTATTACGACGATACATCGATGAGCGAGGATAAACGTCAAACATCTCGACTGTAGAAATAAGAAAAATCTCAAGAAAATCCTTTGGTTCTTTTATAACGTTTAAAGTCGTACGTGTCTTTACAATTGCCTTATTAATCTTAGCCCTCTATGAACTCGTGAAACTTTGCAGTCACGTACTTCCAATTCCATCTAATTCAATCTTTCACCCTGTATACTTTTCATTTTACGTCTCCTTCGTAATCGATTAAATGCGATCAATTGGAGACTTTGATTCTTAAATTGAAATTAAACGTGTTGGAAAAATTTACATTTGGAATATCAAATTTATTATAAATTTATAATTTAATTTCCCGTTATATCGTATCTGAAGATCGAAATTCGCCGCTTCGAGTTGCGCAAACATTATTACAGGCACATAAAAAAATCAGTCCGTGGTTCAAAAAATATCGTACCTCTCGACAGGCAGTCCACGACGATCGAACGTCGCGTTAATCGAGAGGAAGGGAATTCAACGAAAGCATCGACGATAAAATCGACACGAAAGTTGAACGAGGATTAAAACGGATAACTCGCTGGTCGAATTATTCTTTCCGTGGGAATGAAAGAAATCGAAAGAAAATCGTGGAAGACTCCGTTGGTGAGTCGAAGAGCACCGGTGCGAATCGACGTCTCTTTCAGGAATCCTCTTGCATTTTGGCAGAAGCCGTCTTCATTGTCGACGCCGCAGCGATCTCGAGGAGTTAAGAATCGCATTACCACGAATCACGAACGTAAAGGAAATTTAACTTCGTCCTCTCCGATAGGAAGGCGAGCGAGCGCTCCGTATCCTCAGCGCCGCCTTCGCCAAAGTCAATTTTACGTCGGCGATTATTCTTCGCGCGCTCCTAATGCCCGACGACAATGAAAGGGAAGAAAGGAGGAAGTAGCAGCTTTATTCGCGAATTACGAGATTTTTGATTTCAATCGGGACGCTGAATCTCACCGTCCAGTCGTTTATTCGATTTCCACGTTGACAATGAAATCTCACGAGACTTCGGACGATATTTCCGATCGAATCGATTCCTCGAAAGAGTCCCCCGTTTTGCGTTGCTTTCGCGAAAGAAGCAATCTCTCTAGACGTTCGATCTTTTTGTCGCAGTATTTACTGAATTTTCTTGAATTTTATAATCGTTTCTAATTCCAAGACGAGGTAAAGCGTATGTAGGTGTACTGTTACAATCACGCTAAAAAAGTAACGAATGACAAACGAGAGAAGGAAAGCTTTGAATGGTTTTCAGCATTCAAAAAGCGCGTGCACGACCAACTCGTATCTTACGAAGGTGTTAGCTCCGTCTTTCGCTTACTTTTTTCTTTCCTACCGACTTTTCGGTCGAGCAGTCGCCAAATAGCCGGGCTAATTTGAGAGCGATAGTCGAAGCTAGGGAGTAAGGAAGGATGGGAATCCGCACTGCGTGAAATTTCGACGAGTTCACGGACGAACGCGCAAACGCGTGCGCAACGAGCAACGTTACGAAGGATGAATATTGAAGCAGAATGAACGCGCTGTTTTACCTCTCGACCGGAACCGGCTTGTAAATCGAATGGAAATTCAAAGGTGAGACGAGTTATCGGATTTCGAAGAAGAGAAGTGATTCGAGGATCCGCAGGATTCGAAAGGAAAGGCGCGACGAGAGAACTTAAGACGATGGATATCGATGTATTCCGATAATGATCTTTTGCCACCTTGTGGGAAAATAATGCGATCGACTGATTACATAACATGACACGATTACATTACATGATTAAAGACATGTTCATATGCGCAAATACGGCCATTCTTTCCAGTCCTTCTAATATGCATGAAAACTAATGAAAACCTAATATGCGTCCAGGCGTTGGCCCTTCGAATCGAGGAACGATCGTGTTTAGATCCATCCTCGTTCTCGTAGAAATCGATCCGAATGCGTTGGCAGGTGGGTAGATGGAAGATCGCGCAAAAAGTTTCGAACGGGGCACGACACTCGGGATGCATTATACCCTCGTGCCCTCCATCTCAATCGAAAATATGCTTTTTGCCGCCTGGAACACGAATATCCTTTCAGACGTTATCCACTTGCGGATTTTTCCCAGTTTCCGAGATCGGTTATCGAGAGCAACGATATCGGATGCCGTATTTTACAAATACTGAAAGAATAGGAAGAAGTAAGGAAAAGGACGAGAGTGCGTAAGGATGTTAAGGGGATTTTAAATAAATATTCGTATCGTGATAATGATACTGATTATTGTTCCAATGACTTTGCAAGTATTAGCTTTTTTAAATGTGCAATATCGACGATAAAATTCTAAGTACAATTCGCAAGTTAATCTCTAAGAAAGGACTCTTGCTTTCGATTGTCAATGTTTGATCTAACAAAGCGACTACTACTGAAAACGATCGTTATTTTCGCAGAATCAGGGCAACACAGGGCGATTGATGATTGGTTTACGCGTAATGATCTCTTTCTGAATGGTTTTTTTTTTATGAATGGTCAGTCTTTCATACATTATTAGTAGGTTATGGAAACGGTACTAGGGAATGCGTCTGTCGTTCCATTCTAGAGCGCGCGTAAAGTATCATATCTCACTATGTGACACACGCAGTTCGAAGAAATATTTTTTCTTTTTAAGAATACATTTAAACAACTAGTAGAAGTCCCAAAACGAAGGCGACATCGTTGAATTCAAACGAACGCGGCTCTTTTTTCTCTTGTTTTCTTTTTCTTTTCTTTTCTTGATTGGAGAGAACAAAGGGAAATTTCGTTAGGAAGATTCTCACAAAGGCGACGCGGTCGGAATTTTAAGATCATTATTTTCGAGCGCGTTTGATTTTTGTGCGGAAATTTCTCCGTACGTAACGAAAAAAAAAATGTCGCGTATTATGCCCGACAGCTTCGTAATGAAATTCTCGTTGAGTCTCGATTAATTTCGCATTATCGATCTAAACTCGACGTTTAACGTAACAAGACAATTTCGGTACTCGTTGCACAATTTCTTTCAACGCGAGCCCGATGTTCGTTATCAACTTACCGAGGCAGCAAAGTAGCGAATCCATTTTCTTCGCAAAGCGGTAACGTCGTCGAGTGCCCACGCATCCAATCGGAAAGACCGAAAGTAATTACTAGAAAAAACAAATCGAGTAGCTCGAGAGTATCGCGAGTCGACCGTGATCGCGTAGTTTCGTCACCGTATTTCATCCCGGGGCATAATCTTAGCGTAACGCCGTGCAAAAATCACAAAAGCGCGTCGATCGTGGAATATAAATGAAAATTAAAGTTCCGAAAATTCGAACGAGCGTAATTTGAATTAAAATTGCATCCTGATGGAATTTCAGCGTTCACGCGACGATACAGAGGATCGAAACGCGATATTTTAGAGGGAGCGGAAAGTGACGTCGTATTTACGCAAATCAATAGTTTAATACTAATCAATCGATTTTGTACGCCGAAATCGTGCAAGATATCGAGTAAAGGACCGTCGATGAAAATTTATTATAAAAATATTTTGTAAAATTATTTCTTTTAATTAGACGAAAAAGTACGACGTTACTTTCCGGTCTCCCTGATAAAATAACGAACGAGCCACGTTTGAATACTCTCTTACGGATTTTTCATACCGATGTTGAAGTATTAGCTCCGAGCCGAGCCGTTTTCAAACGAATCTTATTACCTTGTCGCTTGTATCAAAAACGCGACACGATACTAAGTTTAGTAAATTTATAAAAATTGTTCGTTTTGCCTTTTTTTTTT
>JAITYT010001658.1:676892-695447 GCA_025433975.1 Liostenogaster flavolineata
ACGTTTAACACCAACAGACGCGTATAAATTCGTGCTTCGAATTTTTGAAAACGACGAAGGTTCTTTTGAACGCGATTAATTTTTTGTTCGCCAAAGACATGCGAGCGATCCTTTTCCAGGATATCGATATAGATCTTTGAAAAAAAACGACCATCTCGAGATCGAAACGAACACGCTGCTTTCTAGGAAAGCTGCACTCGAACGGATTTCCCAGGTTCGTGGACTTTGTCTCGTACTTCAACCGCCGTGGATTACTTTACGAACGTATTCCATGCAAATGGCGAATCTCGTGTTCGTGCAGGTATCTACGTGGATTAAAGTGGATGTCATGGAAATACTGATCGCGTATTAGCGAGCGTGTAATGCTAAATACCGAATGGACGACGTAAATATCTACGTATTTACGTAGGTACGGGGATATGTATGAGTAGGGATAGGTCAGGCACGTTCGGAAATTGAGATCAGTTCCGCGGTAACGTAACAAACGCGACGCTTGTTACTGCTGTACGGATGAACGCGTGACTCTATTGAGTTTACCGGACAGTCGGGCATTTTTTTCACGATTCTAGACTGATTTTTCTGATCGAGTTACCCTTGTAATGTTTAAAAGTCAAGAAGTATTTGGCAAAAGAAATTATATATGCGAGGGCGCTCCTCGCGCCATGTTTAAGTCGTAAGAATGCCTACGAGAATTTCGAATTCGTTATTGTTTGGGTAACTTAGTAGACTAGAGCATCGCACGAGAAATACGAAAACCCGGGTTCGAATCTCGACTCACCTAACGCTTGATTTTTTTCGTGGGCATTTCGAGAAAAGTTATATTCCTAGATATAAAGGAAACCAAAAAATAACGTATTCACGCTTAGCAACGTTTATTCAATATTAATCGATTCATTGCTAATATTAATACTAATCCTATTAATATTAATACTGATACTATTACTTATTCTATTATTATTAATACTAATATTAATAATTGTACTGATCATTGACTTAAAATTAAATTCGATGATCTACAAGACTTTGAATTAATCTCGAAGGCGACAAACGTGATGCCATTTTTTCGTGATTTCATACCGTATTGTTCCATTTATCGATGTGTCTTTTTTCTCACAGTTTTCACTTCCGCCTGTTGTACGACATTTTTTCCTGGAATGGAAAGGAGGGACACATAAATCGTTCCACATTTATTTTGGATATCGTTGTATCGATATAACGTCGCTTGGTCGCGTTGCTAGGATACCAGTACGCACGTTCGTTATTTTTGCGATTAAAGCGCTCGTTTTCGTAGCTTTCCGTTCTCTATCGTAGTGCAGCGCAACGTATTACGAAACTGGATTCGCGATCGGAGAAGTTCTCTCCTTCGATTAAAGGATAAAGGATTGAAAAAAAAACTGGTTTTAGAAAATCGATCGATACGAACGATAGTCTACTCTCGTGAAAATATTTATTTCCTTTTTCCTGCTGTGGTTTAATTAGTCAGTCGTTAAATATCGCGTAATTCCACCGTTTAATTTATATCATCTCTTCCATGTAGGAACACGTAGCAACGAATAATGTTTAAAGTCTTACATGGGCTTGGAAGTTTCAAAAAGTCCATTTTTTATATCAAATAGTACAAGATAATAAAGATATTTCCCCAAAGTTTCAAGTCAATCGGATTAAAACTTTAAGAGAGAAAGGTGTTAATTATATTAGAGGCAGGGACCAAACATTCTTGGTTCTAAACGTTACGGTGAAAATTTTCAAATAAACAAAAAAGAATGGACGGCCACGGTTAGCCACCGTGAGAATACAGGGTCTCCGAGAATTAGGTCTTAAGAGTTGAATTTTCAAAATTTTTAAATGAAAATTGTATACAATATTGTTCAAATGTCGCTCTTTTATATGCTTAAAGGATTGGATAAAATAACTCTTTTATTATATCAATAAAAAATTAAAGAAAATGTGCTTTTTTTAGCTTTCGAAATCTATGTAACCTCTTAACGCTTCGTGTATTCTTTTCGTTTTGAATAATTTATGGATAATTTCTTTTTCATTTTTGGGTATTAAATGGTAGTTGAACATACAAAGTATGCGTCGCTTATACATCGAGGCCAAACAAGCCGTAAAACTTTGCATTTAAATTTCTTCAGCGAACAAATAATGCTTGTAATATTTATCTTTTGATCTATAACTCTATCTTTTTCATATTCTACGAGAATATTTGTCAATTAACTTGACGAGATTTTCAGAAAATTGATGAACAATTCTGTAAAACTGCACAGGAAATTGCACTGGCGTTATCTTTCCTTTTTACACAAGCTCGATATTTTCCTTTATTACAAATTTTCGCACAATTTCTACTCCCGCGTCGTAAAATTTTTCCTTTATTTCTTTTATAGATTGATTCTTTCATTTTTCGTACGATATAATTATCACGTTTCAGAAATAAAATATTTGCATCGTTCGCACGAGCGCGATAAGTAGAGGCCGATCAGTGCATCGATTGAATCAAGGCCAATATTTATAGAACAATCGAAGGTCAATGTTTATATATGTAAAAAGCATAAGAAATGTTGCGAGGGATTATTTACAATATCTTGCGATAAGCGACTGAAGTTTTCCAATGCGTAGAACCATTCGAATAATCGGAGCAATCTACATGTTTTCGTTTCACGCGGAGTTTTCGTAGATAAACCAAACGCATCAATATTCATTGATATTTAACGAGTAGTTTGTATAATAAAGTTTACTCGCGTTAAGCCAGATTTTTTTAATAAATTCAGATTACACGTGTTTATATAATAATAACAATATATATAATGGTAAAAATTTAGAAATCCTTGAGTAATTTCAATATCGATCGAAACATTGAGTAAATAATACAGCGATCAACGTTTGATAAACGTTTGATAAAGGTGGATCGACGTATTAGGAGGTGAATGAAATTTTTTGAAAAAAGAGGAACGTCGATTAACATCGTGATAGCCGAAATAAAGTAAAATTAATTTGGGTGGTACTTATAAAGTACTTTCGCGATAATTTCCTTTCCCGTTCTATTTCACGAAAATTTTCATCTCTGACGGACGATTTCCTCTACATAAAACGATTTCTTCGTAATTAAATCTTCAAAGCTTTATAATTTCTTCAAAAATTATAATTTCGACTTTGAAAAATCTTAGTCCTGCTGTGTGTCTACATCTCGAGCCATATTCCATCAAGAGTCAGCCTAATTGCGAGAAAGTACGTAGAATGAAATACAAAGTGACGAAAGCCTTTTGGTCGATCGTCGATTCAATAATTACATTACAATTACCGTACTTACAAAAGATCTCGAGATCTCTTTGAACTCAGCCAAGCTAAGTAGATTTCGTTCGTTTTCATAAAACGAGGCACGATATTTGTACATTAACAGCCCTCGATAACCGGTTACAGTCAAGAGAGACTCGAATTGAAGCATCCCATAAACCGTATTAACACGTAACTCCTGTCCAATCGACAGATTATTACTCGTATTTACATTTTATCAAGCACAGCGATAGAAAAATTATCAATAAACTCTTATTAATGTATTAACTTTATTATTAATTTATTCATTGATTTACCGGAAAAAAGCTAAACTGTCTATGGCTCGAATTAGACGCGTGAGCCTTTTCAATCGACAGATACGATTCGTAATTACATCTTATTGCGCGCAACGAAAGAAAAATTAACAATCATCGTTTCTTTCGTATCATTAAAAAAAATAACATAAAATGCTAACTCGTTTAAAGCGAAACAGTCGTCGGTTCGCATTAGACTCGAACTACGTACACCGAAAGAAAAACTCACGATGTCTTGGAGAAGGCGAGCCTTTTCGGTCGAACGCGTCGAAAAAAAGAAAAGCTCGTAAAGACGAGGCAAGTACAGTCGGAGTCTTGCGTTCCATGAGCAACGAGACTGCCATTAAGAGCAGCAACAGCATTCCCTCCGTCTCTTTCGGTGGCGCGTCGTCGCTATCTCCCTTTCCCTCGTAACTCAGCCGCTTCCCTACGGTCACCCTTCGTCTTCCTCGTCGAGTTCCAACGGGAGCGCCATCCCTGCTGCCAGGGATCGCGGCAATTAGGCGAGAATCGTCGGGCTTGAGCACGGTACCGAGCTGGAAATTAATCCTTCGGGATAATAACGGGCCTTCGTCGTTCGCCGTGCTCGCAATCGCCCCACGACGACGACGACGACGACGACGACGACGACGAGGATCCCCACTCATCGTAACGACAGCTTCTCGTGGAAAAGAGAAATTGCAAGACGAAACTTCTTTCGAGCGCATTCTTACTACGAGCACGATGCTCGTCACCGAAATATTGGCTCGATGCAAAAATTCGTCCACTTGAGAAATTCTTGGAATCAGCTTATCGACAGTATTAAGGCGATTGCGTCAAACTTTCTTTTTAATGTGACGAACTTTTGCGTCACTTTAATATTATTCGAAATTAAACCGCGTCGATAGAGTGCACGCTTCTGTACAAGGGTAACAAAGGTAAAGGGAAAAGTAATTAATTCTGAAATTTTTTAAGCATTCTAAACTCGAGAAAGGACTCGATGTTGTTACCGTGAAAATAAGAGGAGTCGATTTGTTGGTTTTTTTAAATTACGAAGTTCTTTCGCGGATTCTAGTCTTGGGACTGTCAACTCTAGAATGTCAGTGGAACGCCATTACGTTCGACACTTTTACTTTCGACGCCTATGATACGATAAAAATTACGATTATTAAGAAAAAAGTAAAAAATAAATAAATAGTAAAAGAATTAATGAAAAAAGCAGTATATTTTATCGCATTAATTTAACAAAGACGCAAGTACAGTTGAACATGGGTCATCTGTACAGCTTCTGAAGAAAATTTAGAAGTAGGACGTCCGTCGAAAAACGATTCGGTCCAAAGTTAAACAATGGTTTCAGCCTCGTTTCGTCGAGTGCTCATCGTAATTGTTCACTTAGGCTCGACGTCCTTTGAGTTTTTCAACGACGCTACAAGATTTACCCAGAAACTTCGCGTGGCTTTCGAATGGCTTCACGATCGACGTCACAAATAATCGCGGCTAAATGGCCTACGATCCACCTCTTCTGGGTCTTCCTCATTTTCTCTTTTTATTCTCATTGTACAATTCACGTCTCTCTTCTTTTCAAGCGTTTCGTATTATAAAGAAATAAAATTTACCTCGATTATAACGTATTATTACGTGATTATTGTCGTCACGAGGGCCAGAGAAATTTCCTAGGTGTCACAAAATAATCGATGGTCAACGTGTTCCTTTGGCTCTGGCGTATTTAAAGCAATGTTAAATCGTCATGACAAGACGAGGTATGTTACAGTTTCAAAGTTCAACCGCAAATCGTTCGTACATGCACTTGGCCGCACGAGCGACACGGTTACCTGCGGTCGGGTTAAGAGAGACCAGGGGTGGCACGAATTAGAAACTAATGACGAACTTGATTCGGTTCTCGGCTTCCAATACTCGGCCTAACCAAGGTGGAAACGTCCATTCTCCGAATATTCGTTTTTCAAAGAGTATCGAACGTTTGTCACGATCCTCTGTCCAAAATTGGTACAAATATCATCGAATTAAGACAAAATAATTTTACGATATATTAGCAAGGAATTTTAAAATGTCTGGTATTATTTTCTTTTATGACTTTCATCATCGTCACCATTATGAATCACCAAGTTGTCAAAAATATGGCAATAGATCGTCAAACAAAATTGGAAAGTAACTAATCGATCAAAACTCATTCTTTGTATACAAAATTGAGTTTTATTTTGAAATTACTTTCTTGTTAATCCATTACTCTTATTTTAAGTCAATGAAAATCAAAATTCTCGTTATCGATAATCTTTTGCAATCAATCGATCAGTATTAAATAAATGATTCCTCTAATAATTAATCAAAATAATTTTTACACAATCGAAACGTGCAACATGTTTAACGTGTTTAATTCGTCCTTGAAATTCCATTCGAATTTCAAAATTAGACTCTCTTTGAAAAATGAAAATTTGCGAAGGTAGGATTCTCCGAATTACGTACGAGTCGCGTTCGTGTTAGGATGGCTAAATATACGTGATCTCAATTCGTCAAGAACAACGTTAAGCCCGCGGGTTATGAAGGTGTAATTTCGGAAATTCACGCGAAATAATAGAGCATCGTACACGGACGAACGGCAACGAGGGAAGAACTTGGGGAATGATCGCGTCTCCGAGCGATTTCCTGATCTGCAGAGCGACGCACTAGCGAGAGAAAAATATCGAGAAATTTTTTTTCTTGCTATGGCTCGGCCAAGCCATGGCGAGATTCGCAGGACAGAGCGCTAGGAAATGTCGCGCCTCTTACGGAAATACAGAGTTCGAGCACCGAGTTTTTATACTTTCGTCGGAGAGAAGTTACTTCGCGGAACTTTCGCCATGGAGCGAACTGACATCGCGGAATTTTCATTCGCCCGAAGAAATTTATGCGCGCGACCGCTTTAGCAATTTTCCGTCGTTTCATTTCTGCGTATTCCTTCCCCCGACCGACCGACCAGCAACCTTCCCTCGAGCGAGGAGAACGAGACGATCATAACGCGCATCAACTTTTCAGGAAAGTCGCGTAAAATGCGCCTTCCAACCGTTCGCCACCTACGAACGACGTCCTCGTATTTCAACCGCTTTATTTTCTTTTCCTTCTCTTTCCCAGTTCTCGTTGACTCCTTCGTTAAATCTTTGTAATCCAACGGCGCTTTTTTTCTTCTTTTTTCCTATTTTCTTAACTACGTGTTTTCACCCTTCACAAATTTCTGCTCTTTTCGCAATAGGAATGGCTCGCCTCTTTCTTTCTCTCAAGACCGATTCCTTCCTCTCGAACGAACTTTTCGATACTAGGAATAAAAATAATAACATTTCTTTCCGCTCAGGAAACAGGAATTCGTTTTCTTTTAGTTCCTATCTTTTCTTGTATTTAGTCCACCAGTTTTATCAGATCGTGTAATATGAAATGTCGGATTATTCAAAGAAAAAGAAAAATTTATTTTTAGATTTCAAATAAACATTTTATCAATCGAAATGATTTCGGCGATCGATTCGCGAGTGATGAGAAATCCGAAATTTCATTTTACGCCTAGTAACATGGTTAACATCGACGTTCGTGAAATTAGACCTCGGGAGTTCGCGCGATTATAGCATCGCGAAATAAAAGGATTACGAAGTATAGAGGTATAATATCGAGAAGTTATATTTCCGAGCGGTATGGAGTCACGCCTTTGTAGCCGAGGAAAAGTTGAGCTTTCGCGTCGATATTAAAAAAAAAACACGATGTCGAGTTAAATGAAAATTCGTAGGCATCAAGGCAGAAAGCAACGCCAGTCGAGCCCAGATGAGACGATACGAATATCGTTCCTAGCCAAGGGCTGTATCCGTGTCAGTGTTCGTGATTTATGCGTGGCTGCGCGTGCGTCGCCGCACGCGTGTCCTCCGACAGACAGGAGGGAGCAGTGGCGGCCGAACGACCCGTTAGGGTTCTGTTGTCCGCGAAATTTCTCCGTTGCTTCCACTGCGTGAAGCAGCCGTGCAACACCAGCTTTGGGCCGACTCGATCTTCGCATTAAATCGAGAAAATGATGACGTCGGCTCGACCCACGATCCATTAAGATACGTGTTCAAAAAGGATCCTAGGCTGATAGCACGCGTGGGTAGGAAGCATCGTTTATCATTGTTATGAGAGGAGAGCATGTTAGGAAAGTTAAAGGAGAGTAATGTTTTTACGAGAGATCGAAGAGAGCTGATTTTGTATATCGAGGAGTCAATATCGAACGTAGAACTTTCTCAGTAAATTTTTAGATTTCTTATTGTTTATCGAAATTTCCACACAAAAATTGAACTGGTTTAGAACTTAGGTCTTCTATTACGAGCGCGATGCTCTGATCAACTTCTTCTTTTTCATTTGCAATTCGTTTATTGTTATCGATAGAATGTATTGGGTAGTCGAAAAAGTATCGAATTCTTTTCTCGCTGGATTTTAACTTCAAATAGCTCGATACTTTTTCGACTACCCAATGTGTCGGAAGATGCTATAATACATTTTAAAAGTATAAAAATGATAACAACGTTTAAGAAGATAATAGTGAAGATTAAAGGCTCCACACCGAGCACGCGTGGTCTTCATAGTTGATAATTTACTTGGAAAAGGGTTATTTATAATGTTCAGAAAAGGGTTACTTATAATGTATAAAAAAGGCAGTACGAAAGCTATGCAAGCAGCTCTTATTTAAAGGATAAGAAAAATATGCTCCAGTCCATTGAGCTGTCCAAGCCACAATTACATCGACATCCTTCTTAACAAGTTCACGACGGAGCCTTAAATCTTGCGTTTCTTAACCTACCATGCTCGTAATCACATCGTCGAATTTTTCAGCTGTACGTAGAAAATTCTAAACTAAATACAGTATTACTTGTCCAATTAATTATATTCGTTCCCTAATTGTATTAACAAAAAAGAAGCTGTGGCTAGATTCGTTTATATCACCAGTGGTACATCTCGTCTGTTGGAACAATCGATAATGTATCGTGAACGTGTGGAACATGATTCCTATCGGTTCTCTCTTTTCTACTATATTTTAGGGTAAGAAAGACGAATCGAGACGTGGATCTTCAACGTAATAACCAATTTAACAGGGTTGCTTATTATGTCGTTCTTATCTCTTGTCCCGAATTCTACTTTCGTTCTCCTAAAATCAAGAGATGGCGGCTAGATTTTCGAAAGTTCAACTGATTGCGTGCAATCGTTAGCATCGTCGTTATACCATCTAATTAACTTCCGGTCGATATTCCTTTCGTTGATAGAAGCGAGGTATTGGCGTTCGACAAGTAAGCATTTCCATCGCGAATCCTTTATATAATTCGATGAATCCCTCGAGCGTCGTCATCAGTGCCGATGATTAGCGAGTTCGAAGCGCGAACTCGGTATCCTTTTCTATCCTAATTGACTTCCTCTCGTTTGTTCGCTCGTGCACGGTCGATCGCCCTCTTCGTCTTTCTCGTCCCTCTTCTAGCAAAGGAGTGAGAAAGAGCGCAACTTCCAGTGTACATCGAGGTCGTCTGTTCCACCAGCGAATTTCTCCAAAGCGCTACTACGTTCCTCCGATACCTACACTATTCAGGATTTACGAATTGTCGTGAATTCCAGAACGCGATCGACATCGTAACGCTCTCGTTACGATTAAGATAACGGTACTTTTCGATCGGTCAGAAGAGAGAAACAGAAAGAAAGACTGAGAGAGAAAGAGAGAGGGAAGAGACTGAAGAACAAAAGTTGACGTTATTTCCCCAAAATTCGAACTTTAACGATGTACCATGTAAATGTTTCCCGACGTATTCGAGGACATGTTTAAATTCGAGGTTTTTTAGAATACGAGACATTTTTGTTGTATATTTTTTTTCTTTCTATGCAAGGAGACACGGAAAAAATATTCGATATTAGAAACGCATAGGTCGAGCGAAGTCAAGTCGGAATTGTAACTATTATACAACTATTCCAATTAAAACTTCAAGAATACGAATATTGTGCGTTAATTCGTGCCACGTACCGTCGAGATGTCATCGAAGTTCCAACGAGCGTGCGATAAGAGCCAAGCAATTTTTCTCATTATCTATTTGAAATGCGGTTTAAAATAGCATATTGTCTGTAGGCTTATATTTATTTTTAGAATTTGGTCAACGTACAAAACTATAAATCGATGCGTTCGAGTAATTTCTTTAAAATGAAAAAAACGTAATATTACCTATCGATTCGATCGACATTTTTTTAAATTCTTGGAAAATTCTAGGCGATATTAATACCACACGATGTTGACTTTCAAACTTGTACTTCACGGTGGAAGGACATCGACCCACGCGTCAACTGCTGGTGCATTTACCTGTGCATGCACTGCTCGTATCTCGTAAAGAGAGAGAGAGGCATCGTTTACTCTTAAAAATAAATTTTGAAAAAGGGACTGCGAACGACGCGCTTGAACATCTCGTGAAATTTCGAATATACGCTTCCTTAAAATTTTGCGGAGCTTCTAGGTGATATTAAAAGAACAAGACGTAGGCATCCAATCACATACATCACGGTGGAAGGACATTAACCTACGCATCAACTGCTGGTGCGTTTACCCGAGCACCAGCTGCGCGTATCTCGTCGAGGGAGGCACCCTTTGCCCCTAAAGACACGGTTAAAAAAAGGAACTGCTGAGCGACGCCTTTGACCGCTTGGTTAAATATTCAAGTAGCTCGCGTGTTTGCAAAGACACGTACCATTACGACCAGGAAATGAAGTCCAGTGAGGTCAACACGCTAGACGTTTAACGTCTCGTCGCATTGATATCAGACGCGAATCAGACATTGCCACTCGCATTGTCGTAGTTTGTACAGATTTTACGCGATATTTCCAGGCACGTTCGCATCATTGCTCGATATGCAAGACATTCTTCCTCGTCACTGCTTATTCGACCTCTTTCGAGTTATTGCGCTTATCCTGGCGAGGAATCGCGATAAGATTAATCGGAAACTTTGAAATTCAGTTGTCTCTTCGTCGGCGATATTTCGCGATCGAATATTCAATTTGCGTCCTCGTACGTCGATGATATCGCCAGTGGCTACGTATAATTGTAGAAAAACACGTTGAAAGATTTCTTTGCAAGAATAAACGGTCGTGTTTGTTTCTAGAATAGCATGTCATAAATTATTTATTTTCTAACATTTCATTGAATTTCGGTATTCCTTGATCAACGTACTACTATAATTCTAAAATCTAGATTCTATTAAATGTCTGGATGCATTCGCTGAATCGCACTTACAGCGAAACGACCAAAGATTTCGACGACAACGAGAGAGAATAAGAAAAAGAAGAAGAAGACGAGGAAAAAGAAGATTCCCTCGAAGGATCTCCACGGCGCTCAAGAGAAGGGCACTCGACTACTGAATCGCGATCTCGTGCGACCGGACAAAGGACCGTACTCCTCATCCCTCATAATTCAATCTCCGTATTGTTCTATGTCGGAGCTCGGCGCCCACGGCAGGTGTCGTCCTTCGCCATTAAGCGGTGTACACGGAACAATGCTACTCCGATTTACTATTAAAGACCGCGTAGACTGGTTGGCCAATTGTCACGACCCGGCAGACGCGTTGGTTCTTCCTTCTCCAGCCTCCTTCACCCTCCTAGCCACTTTTCGCTTCTCGTGCGTCGTCGCGCCGATCCCCGGGAGACCTCGCATTAAAACGCGGCTTTTGCTTTCGGTTGAAAACGATTCTCATTCTAATATTCGAGGCAGTCGGTTAAGACGAGTATCTTCAAGAAGTCTTACGAAAATCGATGAACGAGTTAAAAAATTAAATTAAACATAAATTAAAAATTGAACTTTAAATATAATTTCGTGTGTAATAAAGGGACAATAGAGATTTTGAAATTAATTAAAACTAATTTTCGCATTCGATCCGTGATATGCGGCTAAATAAGTGAGATTCGTCTTGTAAATATGATCGAGTCGAAAGACGCGTTGTACGTCCCTGAAATTGGGAGTGAGTATTATCGATCGATATTACGCATCGGTGCGTTTTACGATTATTTCGCGATCGAAGCAACAAATTATATTGTTATTTCATCTTCGATCGACGACTTCATATTCGTACTTCTTTATACGAGTCATATCAATCTTCGTTTAGTGGAGTTACAGCATTAGAAACTGTATTGTATGCGAAATGATGGAATTTAATGGGCAATAAGAGAACAGCGACGCCATATTTGTTACTCATTGTTATTCACTTTTCCCCTTGAAATAGTTCCTACATTCAGATGTATCGAATGGTATACACATTCGCGGAATAATACTCGAACTTCTCGTTTTATCGCGATTTTTGTTCGAAGCTCAAGACAGCATCGTCTGACAGCAAGGCTGACGGTCGTAGACGCAGTTTCGAGTTTCTGAGGCGTTTGGATTGCCATGCACAAAATTGTCGATTATTCGTCACCTACCTCGCTTTCCTTATCTCTTCTGAACATTCAATGAAAGCACACAAATCAACAATTTTGTACGGTACGTATAATTTTGTTTCGGAAACATTCGTGTGGTTATTATTCACATTTCCGACTACCATTTTTAATGTGCTTCCTGTTTTGATATTCTTTCTTTTTTATAGGAGTCATATCAATTGTCGTTTTGTGAAGTTACAGCATCAGAAGCTATGTTATATGCGAAATGATGGAATTTAATAGGTAATAAAGAACAGTGACGCCATATTCGTCGCATGGCGTCGTTTCTCACGGTCATTGCTTGTAAACACGCTCGAGTTGTAAAGACGCTCTGATCCTTCGTGGAATTTAGAAAGTTTTTGTAGTTGCTCTATGTTCTTCGTAATTTCCTACCTTAATTACTCAGCACGAAACTTCTAGGGAACGTGGAAATATAGAGACGAAGAAAAATTTTCTAAGGACGACGTATCATTGCGAAATTTCATCTTTTATTAACATTTTTTGAATTTTAAAGAAATATGTTTGGTCATAAATGCGAGGCATTGCGCCTTGATATATTTTCATTAATATCACCGCTGCTTTTTTTTACGAATGTCGAGAGACACAAAACCAGAGGTAACGCGGTTGTTATTTTTCCACCAGGATTCATTTACGTATCTTCGAATGCAGGGCGGAATATTTTTCTTTTTAGAATCCTTTCCATTCGTTTTCATTCGCGTTTCAGTCGTGTTTCGCCATGATGCGCCTTTTTAAAAAACAATTTTTCTATATGCTACACGACGAACATATACATCCGCATTTTCAAAGTTCATCGAATCTTACAAGCTCGTTTGCATTCGTATGGAAAAATTGTTGAGCTTTTGATTGTAAATCCTTCCGAAATTCACCTACCGTAAGTAACATAATTCGTAATTAAACGTCTTCTATAATACAAACGCGTTGCGTTTCTTCGCGAAAAAGTAGTATCAAAGATCGGAAAAATTTGTAATTCTTATCTACTCGTTTTTACGTGGATAATCTTTGCATCACTTTCTCGGACCTTTTCCTCTCGATCTCGAACCTCGCATCACAGGTATTTTAATGAAATTCCCGCAACAGCTTTGCTCGGACCACAATGAGAGTGCACATTGCAGCTTTGGCGCGGAATTAAAACTGTTTACCCGAGTTAAAACTGGAGATTGATATAATTTGATCGACAACGCTTGCCGTAGTTAACCATTCGGAAAGAAAGTAGGAAAGGTTAGCACGGGCTGTTCGTTCGCCCGAAACGCGTACTCATGACACGATTTAATCGACGATGTTCCTTGTTTTTTCTTATACGGTAGATGATATCGTAAAATCGTAATCGCTCTATCGATCGTTCGCTTTGGGTTTCTGTCTGGGAAGAAGTCATAGCGCAGATAACCTATTTTCGTATGTTATTTGCGAACAATGCCAGAAGGAAAAGGCGATAGCGAAAGTAACATTCGAGACCCATTAGCGATCGACTCCACGATCGACACGATTTTAAAACCGGTCTAACCTCCAAATGAATAAGTGGACTTAAATGGATAGTTTAGGTGCAGGTAGAAGCAATTAGCATCATTCTGCTGGCGTGGCTTTAAACGTATGATCGAACGTGTAGGAGCGAGACTTACTTGGAATGGAAACGAACACGAATAGATTCGGATCCGATGAAAATAGTGAGTTAAATCAGCAGGATCAAAGAACTTTAGATTGTAGATCCAAATCTTTTTTCTCCTTTTAGAAAAAAAGTTTCAAACAGTTTATTCTGCATCACGAAAGTCTAGTTCGCTCGTGCTTAGTAACTGTGATTCTTTTTTCAAAACGAAGAAATTTTTGAAAAGGTGCGATGAACAATTTGCACGAAAAGCTCAATAACACGTCAACCTTCCTGCTATGTTATTCACTGTCTTTGATATCCGACTGAGTAAGGAACCGCTCTCTGTAGTACTATGTTTATCTGTCTCGGTCTCTCTATTAGATCAGTCGACTGGACGTCGCAGGTGATCACACTAACAGTTTTATCTCGCCATAGGTCATTGGAAGTCACGTCGATTCTCCGTTAAACCAGAAGAAGCGCCGTGAGAGGGCGAGATTCAAATAGCGACAATCGATTGTCGTTTTTGATATCGAGTACGAAATTATATTATCTTCGTCTATCCGAGACAGATCGAGTCTGCTCTATCAGATCAGACGACTGGACGTCACAGGTGATCACGCGAACAGTCTGATCTTATTAGGAGTCGTTGCAGGCCACGTCGACTTTTCGTCGGATTGAAACGGCTACGTCATCGATAGGTCGAATCGTGTCGTCGAGCTAGGCAATATCCAGTTGAAACTGCCAATATCGCGCAAATTCGATAATCACTCCCATTTTCGATAGCGACCGGACACCAATCTCTTCCGCCCAACCGTTCGTTCGTTCGTTCGTTCGTTCGTTCGTTCGTTCGACCGACAGAGAGAGGGAAAGTGAGAAAATTAGTGTCTCCGTGTGGATGGTGCTACGTGCACGGATACACTTCGATGAAGCGGGCAAGATGAAACGTGCGAGAAAAGGAGAAAAGGTCCATTTTTTAAATCGTAACCAAAACGTGGTTTAACCGTTTCGTATACCACATCGTTACGTATTTCGCATGTCGAAATTCGTCTTGTCGTTGCTTCCTCTAGCAAATATCATTTGACATGGACGAATAGTTCACCTTTTCGCATTCTTGTAATTTTTTCTTTTCAGATTTTCAGAGAATTTAAACGAAACTGCGATGTAATTAAAAGGCGAGCTATTACTTTGTAAGGAAAAAAACTATAGTTTTTAGAGCGAAATATAAAGAAACGACCTATTTTCTAATCGCAACCAACATCGTGACTTAACCTCCAGTGAACGAAAAGGCCTACAGTTCGTAGATGCAGATAAAATGGAATTTCGCTACTTCTGCTCTAGCGAGAATCAAACTCGAGCGTTCGCTGTAAAGCTCGCAAGAACTAAAAGCGGAAATTATTCGAATTCTGAAAAAAAAGTTGCAATTCTCTAATGCAACCGAGGATCGCGAATGATACGCACCAAATGATGTATATACTGGCACATGGCCAGCTCTCGTCCGTACCTCGAGTTACACGAAGTAGTTTCCACTCAATAACGAAATTTTGCACGCTTCGTTCGAAAATAAAATATGCTTGTTATTTAATTTATTGGGCGAACATTATCCTTCGTTCTAATCTTGGATTTTTGAGCGTGTACAACATTTTAATTTCGATCAAATTAAAGCCGACGCTTTTTAATTAATTTTATATTTTACGGTCCACGAGTCACGTCTTTGAATCTTGATGCTGAGCTTGAAAGAAAAAAGGATTAAATCGAAATTCTCGTCGTCGTTATTATTCGAAGTAATTCACCGAACGACCGAAATATCGTCGAAGCGAACGAGCAAATAACGTCGTACGTGAAGTATCCTTTTCTCCGTGATGAAAAAATAAACGAACATTATGCTCGAAAGAAAAGGAGAGTCACGAGTGGAAGAAGGAGTTTCATCGACGATCAATGAACAAAAGAAGGAAAAGTATCGCCGTAAGACGTGTACGCGTTGACAAATCGGCAAAGAGACTCCTTTGGGACGATTGCTGTTGGATCAAATACATTGTTTCGCCTCCGGAAAAGAATTTTTCTCAAAAGGAGAGCGACGAGATCGAATCCGTCTGTTGCTCGTTCGTCTCCGTGTATGAACGGGCAAGGAAGAACGGAAGGTTTGCGTCGAAGAAACGAAGTATTTTCAGTCTCACGGTTCTTCAGGCACGATTCTTTTTCCTATTCGTATGTCGCCAACATCTAAATAAACGTATACATATCTGTCGAAGTTACTGAAAAGATCGAAGTCTATCGAGTGCAGATACCTAATAATTCCGTGTTTGTTTTATCGCGAATAGGCCCGATGGAAAAGATCTTTCGATTTTAGAGGTTTTCTTGTACCGCGTTATCATTATTTTCTTTATTCGATTAGAAGCGACGTGACGAAGAAGTAACCATTATTTTGTAGTGTAACATTCAACCGTATTTAAAAAAGAACTATTACTGAACATCACAAAATAAAATTCTCATCATTTTTTGCTACCCCTTCCAATCTATTTTGTAAATTATTGTCTATCGCGTATGGATATAGACTAACTACAATTGGACCTTCTGAAAATAATGGCGGAAATCCTGATCCCCCTAATACTTTTGTATTTTCAGCCTAATAAAATACGTATTTATTGCTTTCATTCGCTAAAGAATATGTCAAATACATTGTCTTGCCTCTGGCAAAGAATTTCTCTAGAAAATATTGAGATCAAATCCATCGGATCATTCGTTTTCGTGTATTCATGGAAGGTTCGTGATTTTAAATCTCGTTAGATACGATTCGTATTCACTATTTTTCTACAGATATGATGGAAAATATCGTTCATTCGTGGAAGAATGGCCTTGTTTTCTGGATTCTCGTTATCGTCATTCTCCTTATTCGATTAGAAGGGACGCGTTACCGTGCCTACGGTAGATACGTTCGTATCTTCGGCCTAATGAAAAACGTATTCATGGCTTTCCTTCGCTAACGAGCATAACCATTAAAAGGTTTGCGACGGTTGCGACAGTTAACGGCGACGTCGTCATAGACGATATGGCTGCCCTAATGTATTGTATGGACTTACGCGTCATTCCAAGGTAAAAAGGCGAACCTACCTTATTTAAATCCGTCATTCATCGAAATTCCGAATCTTACGCGACAGTTCGACACGATCGGAGATACAAATACGGTACCAAGGTATAAATTCGTACGGTCTTCGCTTTTCATGTTCGTCGTAATTTATACGTAATTATCCTGAGAATAATAATAGGCAGGTGATAGACAAAGTATCGAACTTTCTTAAATCAAAATCGAGACAATTGTTTTTTATATTAGGGGACCGGAAAGTAACGTCGTATTTCTTTGTCAAGTTAAAACATATAAAATAATTTTATAATACATTTTTTGAGTTAATGATATAATCATCCTTATTATCTAACCTGACCTGAGTTTGATCCGCGTACTAAACAAATTCTATACCATTTTTATAACAATTAGTTCGATATTAATACAAGTTTTGTTTGTTTTTGTCTGGAATTGATTTAGTTTTGTCTGTTTGATTATAGAATACATGTCAACGGACTTAGTCGATTTTCATTAGATCAGTGTTTCGAACGAATTATTAAATTCTCAGATCATACGTATTTAAATTACCTCGCGCGCGCTTTTAAGGATGGAATATTTCCTTCCTGATGAAAAAAGATCTCGCAAGAACATACAAAAAGAAGAAATGTTGTGATATCATAAGAATTCTTTTAATAAGACCACTCATAAATTTCAGCCAATTTCTGTCTCGATTAAAATTTCTTTGCTCAGTGCGGTGCTCGTTACCCGCTTGTACCTTGTAGTTGAATAAAGTAGAAAAAGTAGACGGTTACAGGTCACTCGAGCACAGCCTTTGAAGAAACCTTCATAGATGATAGTTCCAGCTTCCAGTCTGATGTTGGAAGTAAAGAACATCCATGATATTTTATAAATCGAAATTTCAAGAGCAGAGAGCGAGATGGGATGATTGCTGGTAAGAGAAACGTACAATTTTTTATGATAAAATTATAATTTAAAATATCTATAAATATAGTAAATTTTTACTTGTAACAAATTTGGCTATTTGTCGACACTCAAACGTTAGATTCGTTGTGTTTTTTTTTATCGAATCGGAGGAATCTCAAAATTTCTGTAAGAGTGTTTCTGCTCATAGCTTCAACACACATTTCATATTTAGATGAATGAAACTATAACTTGAAAAATGTATGTGAGTTCAAAGCTAAGGTTACGAAAAGCGAGAAATTAAATAATCAGATAATATAAGAATTTACAAAAAATCAGATGAGCGAAATAAATAACAATGAATGTATGATTCTAAAGTAAATTTTGGAAAGGGTCATTTGAAATAAATTTATTTATCGAACAAAAGAAGAGGATAAACATTCGAACAAGGATTCTAAATAATATCACGATCATAATCGGTAATCTATCAATTCGAGATTGAAACAATCGACCGTCTTAGAAGAAGAGGAGACGAAGGACGATCGTCGTGGCAACGACGTCGGGAAACGCGGAGATATCAAACAGCGAAGAAAAATCGATATCCACATTATCCTCTCGTGCACATTTCATTTCACGTCAGGTACAGACTACTGGGTTGAATGAGAAGAAGAAGGACGAGGAAAACGTTGTTGCATTTGCAGTACCTGCAGTTTAGTCCCTGGCGTTCTCCTAATGACTTTTCGTCGAATAAAATAATCGCTTCTGACGCCGTCTCTCCGTCAGTGACGTCCGCGATTAACCGTATGGACGCATCGCGTATATCCGTCGGAGAATAATTTCATTCTTTTTTTTTCGTTTTACCTTTCACCTTCCTTCCTTCCTTCCTTACGGGATGAAGGCAATTTGTAAGAATTATGGTTGGACAAGAAAGTAATTTCGTTCTTCAAAAACAGATGAGTATCATATTTTTTTTT
>JAITYT010001658.1:695649-712643 GCA_025433975.1 Liostenogaster flavolineata
TCATTGAAAAAATTAGAAAATATATAACTGATTAAAGTTCGTTCTTTGTATATAAAATTGAATTTTATTTCGCATTAAAAAGTCGAAATTACTTTCTTGCCAATCCAATAATAATTAAAAAATAAATCGAATTGCAAGGAATACGCATAAGAACGAAACGAAGGATTTCCGTCTCCAAGGATCGTTCCGTCGAATTCTTTGTCCTATTGGACGCGCGATGTACACGTTAATGATCCTCGAAAGATTAAAAAATATTCCGATTTAGCGTGACAGTTTCCTACGCAAGAATCCCTCACATATAATTTCTTCGAAGATTCGTTTTCGGTTCGAGAGACAATACGTTGCTCTTCTAAGAGAATGATATACGAGGAGTTCGTTTCGGTACGAGCTTCCTTAATTCTCCTTATATAATATTTTCTATTTCCTCGTTCTCTCTTCTTCCTCTTTTATTATTATTTTCGTTCTTTTTCAAAGTTTCAACAAATCAAAGCGACTTTTCGTTCGTTTCGCAAAGGTATGCTGATTCGATCCATCTGTGGACAACATACGTGAAAGTATGGAAGAGTAGAGAACGCAAGAACGAAGAGTAAAAATTTTATCGACTATGGAACTATCGTAGACAAACACGGTTTTCAGTTTCTACGTTCTCTCGAGATAGAATCGTGTTCACTAACGATCTGCTGGCGAATGTCTCCGGCTGTAACTCGCTCGTAACATTAAAAAAACGATAATAAAGGTACAGTGACCTACAGCAACTTTCAACCGGCGAAACTTTTTACGTAATTCCAGAAAAATAAAAGAACTCGCAAAGTGTAGCGCTTAGTTTATCGAATAAATTTCTCCATGAATGGAGGGAGATAAGAAACGGAAGGGCAAAGGAGAATCTCGAATCGAGGGCTCGACACGACGATAATAATAATAATAAATATAATAATTAAAGGTTCGCGATCTTCCTGAAGGAACGATAGAAGAATAGAAAAAAAGGAGAAATGAAAAGAAGAAAAAATTAATCTTCGTTTTCATTGGCAAATGCTGTAATGACTACGACCTACTGCATTATTCACAGTTCTTTCTTACGATATTCTTCCTTCCTCTATTTCAACCCCACCTGTTTTATTCTGGTCGACTATCAATATTCATATTATCCCGCGAGTTTCAAGTCGCATTTATTACCGACAATTAAATAAATACATTATTACCTTATGTAAATTTGCATTATAATATTTTATGTATAACGAGCGAGTTTACAGATGAATTCGCGTTCGAACGCGCACGCGCATCGCAAAACTTAAAATATCGACAGCTTGACTCTTCTGCGTTTATCCTTATTCTTTTTCTTTTCGGCCTTTTTCATCGTCTGTAATTCCGCATAAATTTAATATCATTTTTCTACCTTTCTTTTCATACGTCATGCGAACGGAAGAAAGTATAATAAGCATCGTCGCAATTCTTTAACCGTATAAATTCTTTCTACGAAGTTATGGATGTTTTTTATCGACCTCGTCTATCCACGATTAGTGAATAAAAATTTATTTATTAAATATCGAATGCGTTAATAAATATTATTTTCAAATTTTTCCCGTATTAACAAGCCCGTTTCGACCAACTTTAAAATGTATTCGAAATTATTCGCCGTGGTAAACACGTACCTCGGATTTCCACGTAATATTTGGCGTAGCCATCATCCAATCTCGTTATTCATTTTCGTGTTCTAATTTCACGCACGATAGTAATTTGTACAATGTCATTTTAGATAACGTATAAGACGTCCAATCATACTTTACTTCGCACCGGATCGATAAAACCAATTAAATTTCTCGATTCGAGTCGTAAGCAGTTTTATTAATCGCGGGCGTCTGCAAGAATTTTGAAGGACATAAAAGAATTGGATATATTCGGCGCGATCGTTCGAAGATGACTCGAAGTTGAAGATCGAACGTCTTATATCGAGACTTCGCGAAAAAGTTCCAATAATCACCGTTGCAACGATTAATGAATGTTTATTGAAGCGCGCATTACGCTTTCGATGCGCATAATTATTTACCAGTTGAATATAACACATAATAATTCCAGGCAATATTCATTTTCTCTCAGCGAACGCACGCGTAAGAGGACCGATTTTTCATCGACGTAGCAATGATCCATTAGACGACATTGGTTGGTCATTATTGGTTTAGTATTTCTCGAGTGATCTCCTTACTCTGAGTAACGATTTATTTCATGAAAATTAGGCTTTTGAAAAATATTTTATATTGGATTTTCATGTTTTTAATTAATTAAGAAAGTTAAAAGATAGCATTGCATGGAATAGGAGAAAAATATTTCTTACTGGATTTTTATGTCTTTAATTAATTAAGAGATAGTACTGCATAAAATCTGTGAATCGCCGTCTCATTAAATCTTTTAATGCCAGACACAAAATTAGTGCCTATGCAAGAGACACAGGACGCATAGACTGCCTAGATGCAGTGAAAGTACAATTTTCGTTTAAATATCTATTTATGTTATCGGCAATAATAGATATTTTTTATGTGATTTAGAAATGGAAACATTAATCGTTAAAATGCCATTTTTTGTTCACATAAGTGCTCTTTAATAACAAAAATAAAATGAAACGAGATGTGTTTTTATAAGTGTTTTCATAATTAATTTATTACTAAAATGACAACAATAACATTTCGTCGAACTACGATACATATTTCGGTCGACCAAGGTATTTTACTATATGTTGACTCTACGCCGTGTTAGTTCGTAGCCGATCGTCGACGTATAAACATCGGTAAAATTATATTCGTAATTTCAAAGCTTGTTTCGTGTCGTGTCGCGTCGCAAGTAACGTGAAGTGTTATTGTAGTTCGTGTTCGAAGTGCAAGTGACCGTGAGCAAAATGCAAAAAAATTCATGGACACAACTTCGAAAAGCCAGTACCGAAAACTTGAAGTCCCGTGATCGAACGTCGCGTCTTTTACCTCTTCTATACATCGAGTGAGTACATACGAATTAAATAATAATTTACCGAGCTATTAGTAATATAATTTTATATATGTATTGTTAAATCGGATCACTTAACAATAGCATTCCTTTAACTAGATGGTCTTCCACATACCACTCCTTCAAATATAACAGAATATGGACAAGAAATTATTAATTATTTATCGATAACTTTCTTTTAGTTGTTCAAACGATTAATACATCTGTGACTAACGATAGTTCTCGTTGAAAGAAATAACTTAAAGTAAGTAAAAAGGTTTACCCAGTGGGTAAAAATTCGAATGTACGCGAAATATTTCCTTAACTCATTGACTTAATATTTCTCGAGCGATCTCCTTACCTCAGCTAACGATTTATTTCATCAGAATTTCACTTCTTATTTTATTTTGCTTTGATCTAGCTTTGATTTAATCACAGCTTTTTGTGTTTCTTTTTTTTTAAATCAAAAGATAGCATTGGCTCTTTAATCTACGATCAAGTCCAGCCAGACGGCGAATCGCCATTTCTTTAAGCCAATGGATTGAAATATTATACAACGTACGCGAAATATTTTCTTAATCCATCGGTTTAATATTTCTCGAGCGACTTCCACACCTTGAGTACCGATTTATTTCATCAGGATTTCGCTTTTGATTTGATTTTGCTTTGATTTAACCACAAATTTGTATACCTTTAATTAATTAGAAGGATTAAAAGCCAGCATTGGCTCTTTGAACTACGACCAGATCTAGCCATTCGTACATTCGTATACGTCAGTGAGCCTGCAAGCTGCGAGGTCGCAGCAGCATATCACCCATGCAAATTAATCGACGCTAAGCTTTTATCATATTCGATCTTCGATATCGATTACGTCGAGTTCCCGTCCTTATTGTCTACATCGCGCACACCCTCGCTTGCTGTCAATATCGGCGTTGATAAATTTCTCTTTAATCGCCAGCGTCGTCGTAAAATTCATTTTTCAAACGGACCACTACTAAAATTACCGAGAAAAATCTCACGCTGAACGATCATGGCGTCGAACGTTCCATGCATTGCCATCGTTGATTTTGTCAATTTTAGAGACAAGACAAATCCTCTCCAGTCAAACGTACACAACGAAACGAGTAACGACCGTCGTTCTTAAAATATTTATCGCTCGTAGTACTCGACTAAGGTACACTTCGGATTCGAGCATCAAGGAAGCGCGCAAACATCGTTCCTTCGACTTCGATGAGCGACGGTGTCTATCGAGACGACGGCCGAACGACGGAGACATTGCCATTGTTTGAATGCATGAAAACGTTTCCCTCGATCCTCCCTAGTATTCCTTGCCTCGCTTCGCTTTTTCTCCCTTGGAATAAATCATAGAAGAAAGTTTGACCTCGTTAAAAAATTTAATTTGCGCAGCTGTTATCATTATTTTTATTATTGTCAGTATTAATATCAATACGATTATTCGCGAGATTATTATCAGCGCAGAAATTTCGAAGGATAAAAACGGAGTTGAGATGTACATCCGAGACGCCATTCGTTTCGACGAAATTCGTATATCACGGAATGATAAAGAATCGTCGAATCGTTTTGTTCGATTCCGACAAATAAACGAATACGAATGGAGACATTTTGGAGCGCTTTGAATGACAACAACGACGTCCAGACGTTGGAAATATTTGCGTGATTTGTTCGTTCGTACGTCGATACGCAAATATTGACGTCATTATTAATTATTAAGTTATATTATGATAGTATCCGCTATGAAGTATTCCGCTAGAAAATTGTTGGATGACGCGATGGAAAGTTATCATTACAAATGTGAAAAAATAATATTATTGATATTATTTCGGTTTTTGGATGATCTCTATTGGATACGACGTCCTTTATCTTAGGTACGCGATTAAAAATTGCAAAGTTTCTACCACCTCTCCCACAACTACGGTGTAAAAAAACACGTCTATATTTTCACTGCGCGCAATCTGGCACTTGAAATTAATTCGGTTCGTAGTTTAGCAATCGAATAAAGTTTAATGTTTGTACTCGTTTTCTACCGGAATCCAACAAAATCCATTCTATAGAAAACGATAAGTAGACCGCGCTTTATTCAGCTCGACGTAACGAAATAATTGGCGCGCGTTAAAATGCGTGTCGCGTTTAAATAGATTTTTTTTCTCTTTTAACATTTTTAATCCTCGGCACAAGTTGTATCGCGCCTGTTGACATACGCACACGAGCATACGCGCGTAGATAAAGAGGCGTGGACGATCGGGGACGTACTTTTCTACGTTTCGTTTCATCCGGATCAAAACGAGCACCGACGATAAAGCGGAATGGATAAAGAAGAGCGTTATCGTGTCTCGCTGGAATAACACTTTTCTTTCAACTGGCCGTGTCGTTTCAAATCCTGGTACAGCGATATCGCATCGAGAGAGAGAGAGAGAGAGAGAGAGAGAGAGAGAGAGAAATGGTAGTTTTATTAAAAAGTCGAATAATGGTGAAAGAACGAGAAAAAGCGACACATCATGGGTGCAACAGGCACATAAGTGATTTTACCTTTGCTCGAAAATGTTCCTCGTGATATCGCGTGACCGTGACGAATGAAATTTCTCGGCTATCTCGAGAAGTGAACTTCGACATCCAAGTACGACGTTTCATTTCATCAAACACGAATAACTCTTTTTTTCCATGGTCGAAGGTCCACGCACTATCACGCATAGAAAAATAAAATAACGATCTTGACTGGAAGCGTCACTTTTCTCCCTTTTCAAGAAGGCGAAGAAGAAGAATGTGAAAAAGAAATTGCAAAAGGGAAGAAGAAGAAAAAGCAGAGAATTCATCGAGAACGAAAAACCAAAAAGTAATTCGTCCGATTGCTTTCTTGACGAGTGGCGTGTTGCAGTGGCTGTATTTGAAAATAGAAAATGAAAAAAAGACCAAAAAAATGAGCGAAAAAGAAGGACGGAGGTAGGAAAAAGCGCATTCACGAACCACCCGGTAATTTACTATATATTCGATGCTGTCCCTGCAAACCCGGGCACCGAGCCAATAAATGAATAGAGTTAAAAATACGCGATGCCTCGGCGTAGAACGCACGCGATAGAATAAAAAGTGAAACGCTATTTCCATATGGAGCGACACGATATCCATGCGGCATTCGCGTACTCCGTGCGGAGCCGTCGTAAGAACGATTAAATTTTACAATCAGACGTCCTTCTTATTCTACCGAAAACGCAGTGGCCGACGAACTGAACGAGATTAACTTTCTAAGGACTAGCATTCGATATATCGATACCTATGTAGCGATTGAAGGAGCCGAACGTCCGATACATCGACAGTCTCACAACCGTTATATTGAATAGCCCGATTTAAATAGGCCGCCTTTGAAAGGTTGAAATAACGTTGATTCGATGAAAGCACGCAAACACGTGTACGTGCGCTCGGTGCATCGATTTCCTTCGAAAGGCAGAGATAAAGAAAAATAACAAAAGAAATATCGACAAAAAATGGCAAGAACCTTCTGTGAAGAAGCTTAGGGAGTTAGAAGTTCCACTATCGTTTGCTGAAAAACCCTTGACACGATTTTCGGTGGTGCTTCTGCCTTTCATTTAGCGTACGTCCAAGGTATGCGATGCGTGAGAGCACGAGTCGAAAAGCTCGACGCTGTAGATGTACGTATGTGTTGTACGTGTACGTACGTACGTGGACGCATACGTATATATGTATTGTACGCATTCGTACGCACGAGATTATGTACGATGATGCGATACGAGATCACTGCGATTTAGCCGTAACGTGATCAACATTCTAAATATCTACATACATAATTAATTACTCGATATCGTGCGATTCTTCTAGATGACAAGGCAAATGGCTATATAAAATGATTAGTTTAAATGCGTAGATACGTTCAAATTTCGATAAATATTATATTTCGATTAGGCGTTCTCGATGCTCCAGTCGAAACTTAACGAACGCGATTAAAGTTGGTGAAACGACTAACGACGCGATAGTCCCTAATAAAAAAGAAAAATAAAGTAGAAAATTAAGAGAAAAATGAAGCATTCGTAAGAATGGAGCCGTGAAAAAGAAAAGAATTCGTAATGCGTAAATATAATATTAATTCGAGCGAAATTTTGTCCGTACACTCGCATTGAAAACACTTGAGCCATCGAACGGATATGAAAAGCAAGTTCGTAGGTGCGCATACGCAGACCGGTGCTGCCTTGCCCTTTTTTCTCTCTTTGATCGTACACAAGTCGAAAGAACGATGAAACCGTGGCTTCGGCGTAGGTAACGCATCAATCGATCGAGGCAACGTCGCCGTACGTTGCGGATAGGCAGATTCGCGAAGCACGCGTGCACTCATCTCTGTATTCCTCCTGCGTACCTGTCCCTCTCGCGGTATTGGCTTGTAATGAATCGATTTTGAAGTACGATGAAGCTACCACCGCCAGCACCAGTGGCGAGATCACCGCGATAGAGAGAGGATCATCAATTTACCGAATTCGTTCGGGAACTCGCAAAGTGCTTCAAACGGCAAAATCAATCACCATTGGGCCACGGATCGCTGATGAAAGCCCAGGCGCCTTTGCCGTGGCTGCCTCCGTTCCCTCGCTGCTAATGTACTCATAATTAACGTAATGTAGATAGGTGGATAAGTAGATAAGCAAATAGTTGGATAGGCCGATAAGCAGCTAGGTTGCTAAGTAGGTGGGTTGGTTGGTAGATAGGTAAGTAGGTGGTCAAATAGATAGGTGGGTAGATAGATCGGTAGATAGGTAGCTATGTATCTGGGATATTCGAGCATATGAACGCGTTAGTATCGCAACGTTTATTCCTTGGTGGATGGGTTGGTTGCTAAGTAGGCAGATAAATAGATGAGTAGGTCGCCAAGAAAGTAATTTCGGTCTTTTAGTGTGAAATAAAACTCAATTTTTTATACAGAGAATGAACTTTAATCGATAATATATTTTTCATCTTGTTCAATGACTTTTTACCATCTTTTTAGTAACTTCATGGTTCATGATTGTAATACTGACGGAAGTAATTAAAAAAGAAAATAACGACACGTATATGCGAAGACAAAATTACTTTCTTACCAGCTATAGATAGGTCGGTAGATGTGTAGCTACGTATCTGGGATATTCGCGTATACGGACGCGTAAGTATCGCAACGATGATTCCTTTATACACAAACATTGCGTAAATTAGTAGGGCAATTAGCGTATATGGAAGGCGCGGGCGTGCAATACCATTAACGTACCGCGTGCCCATGGAAGAGAGAACAACAACCAGGAGCGATGCTACGAGACTACCTGGAGAAGGACGAGGAGAACGAGGAGGTGGACGTGGGGAGACCATGGCTTCGGTTAACGATTATAGGCCGTGCCGAACGTCGAACTCGACGTCGTTAAAGATAGGTGTCCCGTTTCGATTAAATATTCTGGTAAAAGCGCACATCGTGATGCGCGATAAAGGCAACCGCTCGCTTCCACTATATGCGAGCGTGACTTTGTATGTGTTTGTATGTGTGTATGTGTGTTGTGTGTGATGCACGTTTGGCCCCATCGTCCAAAGGGAGCTGTTTGAAAATGCGTTTTTAGCAGTTTTTAAAATTTCGAAGGAAGAGGAGAGAAAATAGAGTATAAACTCTATATGATATTTCGAAGATAAAGAATGAAATAACGTTGATTAAATTTATTGAAGATCGATCGTTAAAGATCTAAGAATTGACGAGTAATTTTAGAGATTTGAAACCATGTAAATCGATAACCATTGATCAAAAGAAATTCGAGTTCTGAACGACGAATAAAGAAATTTTACAATGATGACAAATCCATTGCGATAATGTTATTGTAATTTTATATATTGATAAAAAAATAGGGCGATGTTCGTCGCGAATATCATCGGCGAGATAAATTTGCGAAGATTTCGAGATGTTTACTGAGAATTCTTGGTTTTACGTCCAAATAGATGCTACCGTCGATAGCAAGTAGAAAGATCGACTATGATCAGACTTTATCACGCGCAATACAATTAACGTGCAAATTATACTCGTTGTATGGAAACCACCGCGTTGAAATTAGTTGAACGGTCGAATGCGAACTTATAATTGTGATACGTCGAGTTACGCTGGATTATTTTTAACATTTTTTTATGGATTTTCAATTTTCCTCGACATATTCAGACTTTTCGAAGCAAAAAATGTCGACATCGTCGGAAAGTATACGTATATACATTTTACACTTTCTTTTATCTTTTTTATTCCACCGTATGCTTTACAGGTTACTCGTTTCTGTAGTTTTTGGATGGTAGCAAGAGAAGTTATAATAATAGCGATAAAATAGTGTTCTGCAAAGTTATATACCATAATATTAATTATTCGGATTCACATCGTATATAATACGTATTATTAACATATGTGATGTATATAAAATTAGAACAAAGTATCTGCCGTGACAAATAATTAATTGATCATCTCGTTACCTTATATTCGTACAAATAATTAACACTCATTTAATTGAAAATACAAAGAGCATATTATATTTTTACATCTTGAAATTTATAGAAAGCATTTCAACGTTGTATAATTAAACGTTTAAACGAAGGAATACGATTTTACAAGCACATTTTCGCATTTATCACATTTATACGACGTTAAAACGTCAAGATAAAGCAACGCAGTGATACGCCAGTTAAAAGTTCGCGCGTACGAAATAACACAAAGCGAAAGTCATTAATTTACCAATTAGTAAAAAGTTCATTGTTTCACTCGGTATTCTAAGCTGAGATTCTGTTATTTTCAAAATAAAATAAATCCAATTTTAGAAAACTGGAGTCCATGGAAATTTGTGTACGTTAATCGTGTTTAATTTAGGATCGACGCATTTTTTAACGCGGCATTCTTTTGTCGAGTACAGCATAGTTAAAAGTAACGATCGATCAAATGCTGTTTATTTTGTATATTACGTCGAAGAAAATCTCAAATAATTTTGTAATGCGTTCAAATGTGAACTCGTGAATGTATAGATGTGATGGATTGAATTTTTCCTGATAGCTGGACATTTTATTTCGACACTGCGTGAAAAGATACGTAAGTGCGAACTTACCTGAACGAATCGACGCTTCTGCACGCTCCTATCCAGCGACCAGGTCTCCTACGAGTCCGTGAAACCACGGGAATATTGGAAATGCATTAAATTTTGATAAATTCTCGTGACGATGCATCTTCCAATCCAGACGCAGTGGGTAGACACGATTCTGAGAGTTGCGACGGCTCGTATCCGTGCAGTGCGATGCGTTGTACCTTCAAGAAAAATGAAAAAATATACCGAATGAAAAATTACCATGCAAAACTCTAGCTACGAATAATTTATATATATATATATATAATACATAATGTATAATGTATAATTTATATGAAAAATTTAAATTAGTAATTAATAATTTATGATACTCGTATAACGGAATTTAGTAAAAACGACGCATCATCGATTTATTTATTTCTCTTTTATCTGCTTATGCAACTGTATAAGCTTGAAGTACATCTAATTATGCGCACGAAAGAGGAAAATAATTCTTTTAATCTTTACATTAAATCTTTAAATTAAAAAATGATTTAATAAATCAAAGATAAATCGAAGGACAAATTCACTTTAACGAAGCCTTGTAACGACTCCGCACACTAGGCGACGCAACGCATCGAGCAAAGCCGTACAAATGCTGGCAACACGAGAGAATATGTTCGAACGTTCGCATAATGAGTGCGTCGAGCGTGGCATTAAATTACGACAATAAATTCGCACTCGCGAATGGGAGGAAACTGGGAGAGCGAGTACGAGTGCAAGAGGTCAATCGTGCGTTCGAACGTGCCCTTTCACCACCTCTTCTCTCACGAGGACGACGAGCAGTTCTCCTCGAATTACGAGCCGCCGTTCGAATCGCTTTGATCCTTCGATCTCCATCGATTCCGGTTGATTCCAAGAAATGAATATTAGGCAAATCTTCCCCCACCAGAATTTAATTCGTGCAATTGAAGAAAATTGAATTATTTATAAGATGGCCTCCTACAACACGTCGATTTTCTTTGCCTCGACGTAGAAAAGAACGTGCAAAGATTCGAATGTTCGTTTCCACGTCAGGGATCTCCGATCTCGATGTTCTTCGATGAGAGCGAAGAACAAAAAAAAATACAATTATTACTGATTTATCGATGAAACCATTGGGTTGGCAAAAAAGTAATTTGAATTTTCACAAACAAATGGTGTCAGGTTTCTTTGTAATAAAATTAATTCTTCGTTTGAAAAGCTGAGTTTTATTTCGTACTAGAAAGCCGAAATTGTTTTCTTGCCATCCGAATAATTTAAAGCGACTAATCGACGCGTTTCATCTCGTTTAGAGGCGGAATTAAAATTTCGTCGTTAATTCACCGATAATTTCGGTGGTGGATGTAACGCCCGTAAATTCTTACGTTCGAATGATGAATACGAACGCGAACCTACGGGCGACTCATAGGAAATGGCAAAAGAAGAATCGAGTGGAACTCTTATCGAGGAGCAACGAAATATCGTACGATGCACGAAAGAGGACGGTGAGGCACACAGGTAGGTAGCTTCGTTTAGGCGTATGCCCGCGAAATAAAAACGCGGCACAAGTACGCGACCGACTATTGTACGTAACAAGTACAGCGAAAATGGCGACAAAAACGAACGAATTGTCTTTTTGCTTTGTACTCGGGTAGGAGCCATGGGCTTTTGTTCGTACGATACCGATGCGGGCCTCGCGATACTCCACGACAATCGACGATTCGACAGCTGTCGCGAAAGGGTGCGTTTCGATATTTACCCTTTGCAAATCGGAATCACCGACTTCGTTATCCTTCGATGCTGAAAGTAAGATGACGAACGAATGCACCGAATACCAGCGCTCCAAATAAACGAACGAAGATATTATTTGCGAGCAGGAAATCAACGGGGCTTGTCGTTGTTATTTGTTTTTCAACGTTTTCTCTCATTTTTTTTTATCTTGTCCGACGATCTGCAAACTTTTTTCCCTACTCGAGTAACTCCGATATTCCCGTGCGAGTAATTAGAGGAGAACAAGATTCCTTAAGATCCAGTTCTCGACAAGGTACGTCGCTGTTTCGAAATGGACAATGGACCATCGACATTCTTTCCGTTCGCCATGGAAACGGGATGAATAGAAATACAGGCTCTCGAGGAAAATTGCGAAAGAGATTCTGGGTAATAAGGATTATTCTACGAAGATCGTTCGTCAACGAAACGTTCGCGAGAGTGAAGTACTCTGCTGGACCTCGGTAAGCGGAATCGAAAGACTGGAGAACCTCAAAGAGTACGGTTGGTTCTCGTTCGAGTCTAACGAAGGGCCAGGCAGCAGCTCGACATCGTTGTCGTCGTGAACTAGGATTTCGCTTGTAACTTTACTCGTCGTTACGAACGAGCCAGGACTTCGCTTGTAATTTTACTCGTTCGCGCACAGCTGCTACTTGTAAAGTCACGCGACCAGCGCCGGTAAACGCTGCTTTCTCGCGATTTCAACGCCTCGCTCCGCCGTTCTTCGCTCGGAAATCGTCCATCTTCATCTCCATGGTTTCGCCATCGTTAAACTCGTGAGCGCTCAAATTCTCAAATCGGACTTTTCCATTATTTCATTTCATCCATATTTCCAAAGTACTCGCGACAAATTATCGTAAAACGTTCCGTTGGCGTTAGAAAAATAAGTTTGAAGAAAATGCAGCAACTCACGAATATGAACAAATAGTAGAGACACGTAAAAAGATTCGTCAGAAAATTAGACGTTTAAATGAACACGCGAAACGAGGATGTCTGATTACGTTTTATGCGCATATAAGCACCCTGCATACGTTTTATTTCAACGTTTGTATAAATGTTATTGAAAATCGGATAAGAATATGACAGGCATTATCTTGGACATATCAAAAGTTAACTCCTTGTCGTACTATTTAGCTGGGAAAAATCCGAGCTCAAACGGCAGATAGCGCGCATTAAACGAGTCGGAGTGACGCGCCAGAAGTATGCAATACGAGCTGAAACTCGGATATCTATACCTCGCACGATACAGCTCTTGTGAACGTCAAAACTAATTTAATTTTAAAGCGCATAAAAAATTTTTACTATGGCTATAATCATAATAATTACCTGTTTTTTCTTTTTTTTTGGTTATCGGAAACTCCGATTATGTTTTTATAAGGCAAGTCCGTATATTTTACTATTTATTTCGCTTGAATGACGAAACTATTATTGTTTTATTATTATTTTTATATCGTGTATAAAAAATGTTTAACTGTTGAACAAAGATTTCTTATTTTTGAAAAGCTTGTACACATAAAAAAGTACGCACATAGGTCACTAAAAAGTGTGATAGAAGGATCACTACTGAACAGTACACATGGCCCAATCTTCATTGCACGAATCAGACTCTTGACAACCATGTGTGCTTCAGAATTATTATCACGAATCAGACTCGTCAAAGAAAAGCAAAGGATTAATCGAGCATGTCAAGAATTTTTATACGTTTTTGTATATACGATGAACATCATTTCAGTTTGGATAGAATTCTGCCCATCGGTTTTTTCATCGTGTTCGCAACGAAAATTAAAGAAAGATTCTTTAACTCGTGCACAGTAATGAACGGAGCAAAGCAAAAATTCCGCGTATGCGATTGTTCTCTGCATCAACTCGCTCATTACCTGGAGAATCACGAGCGTCGAGACCTGGGTTCCACGGACGTGCACCAGTCAATAAGAACATACGGCGCAAACTACGAGATATCTCGTAGTTGGCATTAAATGGATTAACGCGCTTCCGTCTAATGCGTTTCTTGAAGCGTCACCAGGGACGTCAATGTAGGAAATATTTCACGGCAATTATGCGTCCCGATTAAACGGAATTCTATACTCAAATTCTATCGATCGAAGCGCTACGGCGTAATTATGTCTCCGTGCTATCAATGGTCACTTCATTCGTATCGTATTTTCGAATGAAATATAGAGGAACGTCCGACTCGGTATCCTTTCCGCGGTTCCGCGTGGAAAGGGTTAATTTCGTGTTAGAGCTGAAACGAATGGACGACACAGCGGTGCTTTAATTACGCATCGAGCGAAATGCAACGATAAACTGCGCCTCTTCTAACACTTAACCAATTTGGATCGTGTCACGAGGCTACCTGCATTTGCGAAACTAAAGCGGAAGTAAAGTAGATCGTTCTGAGTCAGATCGAAATCCACGAAAGGGAGGCAACAAAATTCAACCCTTCGCACTCGAACTTTTCTCAGCTAAATGTTACAGGAGTCCGTACTTTTTTTGGGATTTGTCTAGTTATATATGTGTATTCATATGTAATATAAAAGTGTTGTAAATGAAAATTTGTATTATAAATATTTGTTATTTTCAAGTATTTATGATAGCGTTTAAAACAATTAACAGGGTGAAAAAAACATGAAAACACGTGTAACTTAAATTTAACTGTAAATTACAACAGTTTGATCTTCAGTACAGTATATTGTTCGTGTACTTGAGAGACACGCTTCAAACACGACGCTAAACTTTGTCAGTACTTGTGAGAAGTACTTCGAGTGTACAGGGTTAACGCTAAAACTACCGACGTTTCACGTATGCTTATTCTTACCGTGACCAAAGATAAATTGAACACGGTGAAGACTCCATTTGCTATTGAATTAAACAACGAATGAAACAATTTTCAAAAATCGACGAGACGAGTTTATTTTCTTTTTTTATTTATATTTTAAAATCGAAAATAAAAATTAATCCCATGTTGGAAATTCCAAGTAAAGTTGAAAAACGATAGTATGACCGATCTTTGATAAGTTTCGTATCAGAAAAATTTTCTTGTCTCGTCGATAAACGTTAAGACGTCGAACGAGTCGACGATTTTGCTTCGTTGATCAAATGAGAAAATTGATTTAATTTACCCTATTTATTTATTTATTTATTTATTTATACGGTTCTCTCGTAAATACGGTAATTCGATTTTCCAGGAAACCTCTCGAAAACGACGAGTTTCGCGTCATTCTTCGTAAACGAAGAATCGCGATATAAATACCGAGGCAAGGTAATAGCACTGACGACGACGAAGGCTCAGCACGAAATGCAAAACGCGTCGAAGAAGAAGCGTAATCGCGATGAAACGAAGAGAGGGATCGTTCCTTCTAATAAACGTTTAATCCTTTAGCGTTGAAGACATTTCCGTGGCGAAGGATCTCCTGGCAAGCTCGAGGACGGCGATTCACGCGCATATAAAACGATCGTCGTAGCTCGTAAAGGAAAACGAGCACCGTGATCGCGACGTTTGAGAAATCGCCGCCTAAACGCGAATTATTATCGCGTGTTTTATGAGAGCGACGTCGTCGAAGAAACAAAAACTTCGCGATGAATCGTTTAAAACGCGTCACAGTCGTCGCCGTTCGATTGTTCAGTGAAAAATAGCAACAATTTTTTTCGAAAACTCGCTAATTTTTACTTTAACGCGCTAAATGCCGTGGAGGAACACCGATAACCGAGGTATCAAAATTCCTTCCGTCGAAAACGCAGATACGACAAAAATTGGCAAATTCGCGGAAATGCGACATATTAATTTCTTACGACGAACGTTCGAGTCGTTTTTACGCAAGAACCTTAAAAATCGACGAAAAAAATAGTCAGTCTTCGGAGAAATTGTCAAAGGGTGCTATTAATGCAATGGGAGGACACTAAAAGCCGACATGTTAAAATTCTCTCCATCGAAAATTCGAATCTGAAGAAAATTGGTGAATTCGTGAAAATGCGATTCGCAGATAATCCGCAAGGAGAAGGAATAAGGAGAGAAAAGATTCTTTCGAATATCCGTATCGAGAGATCGGCATCTTTTTCAAAAGCACGGCGCGTTACGATACTTTTCCAATTTTAACGAAATCGAAGCGAAAGATTCGTTCAATTTTCATCGAGAAAATATGTCATCATCATTTACCATCGATGACTGGTAATATATAGATGCGATCTCCAACGCATCGATGGAAGGGAAAAAGTTAAATATGGAAATGAAATTTACAAAATTGTAATAATTACATCGCAGTCGAACGTACATTGATCGAACACCCTAAGTATATTCTCTTCGGATGAATACGAAAGAAGGAAAGATCATTGTTTCGTCATTAAATATGGAAAGCATCAAGCAATCAGCACGAGCGGCATTTCCAATTTAATCGAGCCAAAGACACAGAGGAACCGATCGTGCTCTACTGAAAATATTTATCGCGTACCTCGCAAGATTTCGAGTAAAAACGAAGACGTAATGTTTGTCCGTGTTCGAAAAATTCGAATTAATCTATGCGAATAAGATAAGAGAATTCCGTGTGCGAGGAGTTCCTTATTTCGAAAGAACGGTCGTGAAATCGATTATTTACAGGCGGAAGCGGATTCGACTCAGAGAGAATCTGAAAAAGACTCGCAGGAGATTCGCGATAAATGTTTCGTACAAATAAATTCCGTACCGACGAGGAGGCGATCTCTTTCGAGATTTTGCACTCGCCGTGGCGTAGGAAGATAAGACAGCCGTCGTCTAAGCGGAGTCGCTCGAAATTTCGCCATCCAATTCCAACGGTAATGACATAAATGGGGAAATTGTCTTAAAACGAGTTCTCGCCGTTCGGCTTGAATCGATCCACTCGAGGCAGGAGCAACAGCTCGAGTCGTGCTTCGTCGAAACGGAGCGACCTTCCTTCGCGGAATACCGAGGTTGGAACGATTAAAACGCCAGAGGATCTCCTCGTTATCGAGAACTTGACCGTGTAAACGGTTTACGCAGTTTCCTCCCTATTAAGACTGGAAAACGGTGGACTATTATCATACGGGACTTGGATCGACGAATTGATACGTGCTTGTATTTATCATCGTTGTCATTGACTAATTTATACGTGCTTCCGTATGTCGCCGCTGTCGTTGATTCGCTTTAAATTTCCTTCCTAGGAATTTTCTCTCTCTCTCTCTCTCTCT
>JAITYT010001658.1:712764-730385 GCA_025433975.1 Liostenogaster flavolineata
ATCGACTTCGCGAATCGATCTGCTCGAAGCAGGAGCAACAGCTCGAGACGTGCTCCGACTCGACATCGTCGAAACGAAGTGACTCTCCCTCGCGAAATATCAAGACCGAAACGATTGAGACGATCTCTTAGTATCAAAAGTTCGATCGTGCAAATGTTTCGCGTTGTTTCCTCCCCCATACCAGAACTGGATAAGAATCGACGCCGGCTATTATCGTCATTGTCATCGTCGTTGACGAATTCATACGTGCTTGCATTTATCGTTGTCGACTCGCTTTGAAGTTCCTCCCTAGGAACTCTATCTCTCCTTCCTTCTTGCTTCTACCCTCGCATAATGGTAAGCGTGTCCCAATCGGCATCCCGAACGGAGGAAGGAGCAACAGCTCGAATCGTGCTCCGACTCGACATCGTCGAAACGGAGCGACTCTCCTTCGCGAAATTTCGAGACTGGAACGATTATAATTTCACAGGATCTTATCGTTCTCGAGAACTGGACCGCGCAAACATTTCAAGCGGTTTTCCAGCAAAACAGGAGAAGAGTCGACGTCGGTTATTATCGTATAGGACTTCCGTGGATGAATTGATACGCGCTCGTATTTATCGTCGTTGTCGTCGACCCGCTTCGAAGTTCCATCCTAGGAACACTGTCTCTTTTGCTTCCACTCTCGCGTGCATCAAAGATACTCCAATCGACATCCCGAATCGATTTAGTCGAGGTAGCAGCAACAGCTCGAGTCGTGTTCCGACTTTCCTCTGCGAAATATCGAAACTAAAACGATTAATGCCGCGAGAGGATCTCATCGTTATCGAGATTCGATCGTGCAAACGTTTCACGCTACTTTCCCTTGAGAAAATTAAAAAAGGATCGACGTCGCGTCAGCTATTATCGTCTAGGACTTCCATCGACGAATTGATACGCGCTCGCATTTATCGTCGTATGACTCGTCGACCCGTTTTGAAGTTCCTTCCTAGGAACTCCATCTCTCTCTCACTCCCTCTTTCTCTCCTTCCTTCTTCCTTCCGCTCTCCCGTGTAGCAAGCGTATTCCTATCGGCTTCCGGAATCGACTTCGAGCACGATGCAAACAATCAAACGTTTCCCCCCCACGCCGACCCAGTTTGCTCGTGCAAACTCGAGACCCGACGCAAATTGCCAAGGGTACGAACGTGCAATATCGTTATGCGCTACGTCGATAGGCAGGCAGGCAGCCCGCTAGATAGGCGAGTGGGTGACTGGGTAGTAGAGCGCACAAGAGTTCGAAGATCCAGCGGAACTTATCGAGCGATCGATCTACTCGTTCGTCCCTCGTCGTTTGTTCGTACTTGATTAGAAGTCGCGTCGGACTAAAATCATCGAGCGAGAATCGCGACCAGATGGAATTTATGACGGTAGTTAAGCGAGCAAGAATAACATCGTCTGCCCTTTCGATAACGACTACGCGTTCGACTCTTCCTCCTCCGGTCCCCGCGCCCCTTCGACCTCCAGTTTTCGCGATTGAGTTCGCGAAGTGGAGCAATAATTATCGAGCAATTAATAGAAGGAGAGTCGATCGACTCGCGGACTCTTTTATGGATGTGCTAGAGCGACGCCGAGCAAAAGATTTCGATGTGAAGGAGAAGGAGAGAAGGTGATCGTACTTTATTCGTGCCTTTATCGATTGGAACGGATAAATAATAGAGGGAGAAAAAAAAGTGACGGCTCGATGCAACGTATATTTCATTACTCACCGACTCACCAAGCCGATCTCCGATGTACGAGAAGAGGAGCCGTTAACCCCCTTCTCGTAACTTTATTTCACGCGCGCACGTAAATCCTCGCGAATCGACGATCGCGACGCACTCGTCGCGAAAACAGAACGAAGTCGAGGACAAATCGTTAAAATGGTAGTTTGACGCAATGCACGCCTCTCGTCGAGTGTTAAAGGAGATTCCTGAATAAGGAACGAGATAACGAGAAGAAGAGACGCCGTAAGAAGATCTTACCGGCATTACGTGAACGGAATGGGAAATCATTTTATTATTCCGTCTTCGTCACTGCCGAAACGATAATATTATTTTCTCATTTATCGCGAATTTGTGTTTTATTGGTGGCAGGAATTTCAAGCGAGACGATGTAATGTTAAATTTGGAGATCGAAGAGACGAGCTCTAAGCGAAAGGGATACAGAAGATTTAAGAAATACTTCGAAGGTACTTCGTTTTTCCTGTTTGGACGCGAAAATCGACTCGAAATCGACTTTCCATCGAGATTCTATTAAACGACGAGATTCTTCGTAAAATTCGTATGCCACCGCGGAAAGTCGATCGTAACCGCGATTATTTTCGGTTAAAAGCGGTCAACGATATTGCCTGGAAATTCCACAAGAAGAAAATTAACAAGAAATAATTTTCATTATCGATGACTAAATTCGTTTACCACTTCAATCGAGGCTTTTGCTTTTCAAATATTTAACAAGCCGATTGCACCGCGAGTAATCGGTAATCGACGATAATTACTCGCAGCTTAAAAATCGTTTGTACGTTAATTACGACGATATCGTTTCGATGATTTTACAGCCCTGCGTCGAGAACATTTCGAAACTCGCGTCAAACTTTTTTATCGTTCTATCCAGTTTACACACTCGGCAGTTAAATTTGTGAAATACGATTATTCGCGTCACTACGGATTTCTAACACTAACCTACCGACTTTTCTTGGACACTTATTCTTACCGCGACCGGTCCAAAGACACTAAACGTACCAAGCGAGGTCAAAAGACCCTTTTCAAAATCTACTTTAATTGTTTATATCACTTATACAATTGGAAACGTATGTTTGACTACTTCATTAATATATTTTGTACGTTATTTCTTTTGATAAATTAACAATTTTCTTCTAAAAATCAACGTCTGTTTCGTAAGGAATCATTTAATTAGGTATACGAAAATGCCGGTACGTTTAGTGTTAAAAAGTTATACTTTTTACAATCAATACGGCCAAAAGTGAATTTAGTATCGAATTAAATAATAAATGAAGCAATTTTCATAAATCGGCAGCACGAATTTATATTTTTTCTTCATTTACATTATAAAAATGGACAAAAAAGTCGTACCATATAGAAAATTCCAAGCGAAGGTTTAAGAACAGTCATTTGACCGGTTGCTGGTAGATGTAGTGTTAAATCGAATTTGTGGAAATCATGGCAAATTAATCACAGCACGACGGATGTTTAGGAGTAAAAATAAGTCCTCTTAGTTGCGACGTTACTTCGTTCGCGTTCATTGGTCTTCATCGTCTTTTCTTTATCTTTTGTAACGGTGCTTATTTACTCGCGAACTTCTCTTCTCCACGGCGTTTTGCGCCCTTTTCTCCCTCGCTCTTAGCAAGCACAGCTCGTCCCACTACGACAAAGCTAATAAACTCGCGATAGTTACGACGAACTACGCGAACTCGCGGAAACTTGAGGATTCAACGTGTTATGAGCGAATTTGCGCTCACCTAGTCATGGCCGTCGTCGTCGTCGTGCAGATATAGAAAGGTATTGTTCCTGGTAACGCGTAAATGCATCGATCGAATATCGTCGTCGAAAGAAACATGAGAATATCGTTATGAGAGAATAGATCAAGAGAAAAGAAAGTGAACGAATCTGACATATCGTCATCGTTGGAAACATTTCGATAACGAATAGAACACTACGAGAGAGATCTCATTAGATCAACTTCCTTGGTGAAATAAAATTAATTTCGTTAAGATTTATTTAAATGAGATCGAGTCAATTTTTTCTGTTTCTATAAAGAAAAAAAGGAACTCCAAAAAAACCATACAGTGTGAGAACACATTTTTCTACGGGTCGATTGACGGTGAACAAATGACGTTTCGAAGCACAAATCGATAAGTTGAGAATTTAAAATAATTGTTAAAATAATTAAAATAAATAGAATATTTTTTTCAAAGGCGGAGAATCGTAATCGAAATTTTAACGAGTGAAAGATACTCTCGATGAGCCGTACACTTCCTCGCGTAATTCTTTCTCGTGGTTCTTTCTTCTTCTTCTTCTTGTTCTTCTTTAAATGTTGTTTCCTTGCGTCGCAAAAGCGAGTTAAAATGAAATCGACAAGAAAGTAGCGAGAAATAATAGAGAAACTTAAATTGCGCGTGAAAAGAATTTTAAAAAAAGGAACAATGAGAGCTGCAGCGGAATCTACGAACAAGAATAAGCTTCAATCGCGAAACCCTTAAAGAATAAATCGCGCGGGATTCGTAACACGAGACTCTTGCGAGAAGAAAATGTCGATAAAACGAAAGAAGCAAACGTTTTTTTTTTAAAAAAAAAAGAAGAAATGAAACATTAACGATTGTTCCAAGATCAATAGCAAATCGATAATAGTAAACGAAATTGAAATGGGAACAAAATCAACGGTAAATAAAAGTTGACGAAAGAATTGCACATTTTTTATGATCTTCTTCTCCAAGATCGACTCCGTTTATTTCTAGTATCACGGGGCGAGAAGCAATAGAAACAGAAATATTATACCACGAAGGCAGAAAAAGGGGTGAAACACTACGTTGGCTCATCCATCGCCGCTCGAAACGATGACGTGGTACTTTCTATCGAACGTATCGCGATATCGAAGCTTCGTCGAGACAATAATCCACTCTCGGGTTAATAAGAAGAATCTTTCGATAAAAAAAAGAACTCGTAAATCTCGTCAAACGAAATTGATCGATCGTTTAATTCGTAAGCACTCGGTTATCCATCGAAATGGAAGATTCATCGAGCATCACGTTGTGAAATCGACTTTACGATTTCTAATCCTTGCGCAGAAACATCAAACTTAATTTATCTGGTAATTTACGAATTATCAGGAAAAGTCTTATTCCTTTTTTCAAGGAAAATGATCGTAAATCTCGTAACGTCACGAAAAAAGAAACGACGATTATTCTCGTGATCGTTAATTTGCGATACCAACAAAATTTGATTTCACGAATTCGAAGCAGCTTTCAAATTCCGCTCATCGAATGGCATTTCTCTCGCGCAACATTGCGCAATCCAAATAGAAAACGAGGCTGCGTAGAGACCTTAGTTCTCCAGCCACCGTTCGATCGAGACTAGCTTCGCGCATCGACGAGAGAAAAAAATCGCGGCAGCTGTTCTCAATGAGAACGGGCACTCGTCGTCTCTTATACGTCTGTCTGGCTGTCTATCCGTCCGTCCGCGTCTATCAATCCTTTTTGATCCCTCTGTCCCAGTCTCCATTGAAAATTCGTCGACTACGGCAACTATAGCAACGATAACAAACGACGACAATAGACGATGACGACGAGAACGATGATGTGTTTCCTCGCGAACAATGAGTCGAAACCCGCGCGCACGCACGCGCGGAAACCTCGTTTGGATCCTTTCGGGAGCGCAGGTGGTTGGCGAAGAAAGAGAAAAGGCGAGCGAGGCGAAGGGACGACCGACGAAGAAAAATAGAGGCAAAGAGACAAACAGAAGTAGAAATGATCGTTTCCCTCATCGAGATTCGAGGGGAGACGTTCGTCTTTCCATCCCTAGCCACGGTTTGCCTTCTAGACGCAACAGGATCAAGCCCCTTCTCTTTCCTTCTCTTTTTCCTCGCGTTCCTCCAAGGACAATTTTTATAGTGACGCTTTGCACGAAACGCACCTACGTTTCTTGCTGATTTCCTTTCGTTCGAACCGTACCGCGATACGAGGACGTCGACGCGGTCGAAGGTAGCACGACGAACGACAAAACTACAACGTGAACCAAAGAACGAAGGATGAGAATAAAAGGCAAAAAACGGCTCCGTCCTTTTCGCAGCAGCTCGATCGACTGGCCGGGACGAGAGCCGTCGCGCGACTGAAACCGCTCTCTGCCCACAGCATCCCTACGCTTCCTTCCCCCTCGGTACATCGGCAACCCCTACCAGACCAGTCAGTCGAAGTACCGGCGCTCTCTTTCCTTGCCGCCTATTCTCTTCTATTCCCTTACGTTCGACTCTATCCCCTTTGCGCTATCCTCGTACGTAGTCTTTCGTTTCGAGACTCCAGCTTCTTTTTCTGTTTTCCTTTTCGTCGATCTTTCATTTTTCGGAATACATACTGAAAGAATCCGCTAGTTGGATCGAGTGGCTTATTTTTATCCGTGGCATTTTATGAATTTCGTATGAATAGTATCCCGTTCGAGAGGCTAAAGAAATCCGTAAGAAAAATAAGTAGGAATAAATGGATTGAACGACGATTATTATAAAATTCTGACGAAGACGAAGACGATGACAACGATAAATGTTTCGTCGAGAGAAGACAGATTGCGACGACGATCTTGTCGATAAAACTCACCTATCGATGAACGAACGACGTATCGTCGGTGGAAGCTCCGTACCTACGTATATATCTGTCTATTTATCTACCTACCTGCCTGTCGACGCGGAACTACCTGCGACGGAACGATCCGTCGAACGACGTTGCATCTGTCTGTTCAAAGCAATCTTCGATTAACCCTTTGAGTGCTATGGAGACGTGTCCGGCGAAAACTACCGCAGTGGAATATGGAAATTCTACCATGTCATTTAAAGATTTTTTACCGGCTTTAACGTTTCTATTCAATGTAGGGAAGTAAAATACGTGGTTCGTAGATGATCGGTTAGAACTCTAATTATAGAACTAATCGTTTAAATTGCATTTTAAACGATTATAAATTAACACGTTGCGATTACACGTAAGAACTTTGATAAATCTGACAGGAAGATTGAAACTTTTTTTCAATGAAGTTTGACGATGAAGTTTTTGCGCTGTATCTTTGTGCACGATACTCCTATAGAGAAACGAACTACGAGAATGCTACCGCGAGAATGAATACTATGTATCAAAATCTATAAGATATCTTGAAATCAGTAAAATTTTTAAATTTATTCGAAGTGTATAATTATAATTTTTACAAGAAATGTAATTATTGTAGTGACACAGCGTAATATAACGCTAATGTCATAAATAATTTATTACATTATTTTTCCTTTTTGATATTCAAAAAAATGGCAAAAAGTCTTGAAAATATATATAACAAGAAACGACGATGAAATAAATGAAGATTCCATTTCGAACGACGAAATATAGAATGATGTATACTAATTTGTTACATGATCATTGACTGACTCTTAAGGTAGGTGTGGAAAACACTATTTAAATAACGAATTAGCCAAACACAAAGAAATAACTGCAAAATTACGTTCATGACCTATGTGCCCTTTGTATAATCAATCAATAGGGTTTACACTAGCAAAAAAGAATTCCGTACTGGCGGTGCTTCGCCCGGGAGTATTCAGCACTCATAGGGTTAAGTTTCCAACGCGGCGTCGATCGATCCAACGATAGAAGCTAACTACCGGGACACGTTTTCCATACGAATTAAAGACTATGTAGAGTATGTATTACTGATTCGGATCATTATGAAAAAGTTATACAAAATACGCGTGGTCTCGCGAAATAAAACGAATCGTCCAGCAACCGTTTGAATTTTTAGCATCAAGAATAAACAAGTTAAATAATTCTTATTATATCTAATTATTTCTAATAAAGTTGCAAAGTTTTATCTCGTAATTTTGTTTTCTGAAATTTCAGTATCTTCTGCAAACGTTCCGTTATCGATCATTTACTACTGAACAACACGTAGAAATTTTATTTAACCCCTTCCGGAATCTTTTCAGGAAACTGGTTTAAAATTTTAAAATGTCACATTATTTTATGATATTTTTTGTTTAGTCTTGGGTAATTATAAAATAAAACGTATTAATATTAGTAGTTTAAACATTTTTAAATTTAAAAATAATCGTAGAGAGAATTTACTAGATTGGCGCGGACAAGATATCTCGTCAGGGAAAGGATTAAAGTCGCGATATATGCGTAAATATAATGTATGCGAGAGTATGCGTATCGAATTGGCAATCACTCCACGCGAACAAAATTCAGTTTTATATCGTTTTGGAATGATCTGTGAATTTAACGGGATAGAAATAAAATTTTGATCGTAGATCCTCGTACCACGATGCGTTTGATCTGCTCGAAGTCGTTCGGTCGACAGGAGCATAACTTCGCAAAATGAAGGCAAGGAGAAATAGCAAGACGCGAGCAACGTATAAAAGTCGTCGATCGGTCTTACGATTTACCTCGTTGTCGTCGATTGAACTCGGCTTCCGTGTATTTGCCATCTTAGATTGAATAGCTGATTCGTACGTCGCATGATTAATACGACCGATGATCGATACCGTGATAGAAACGGGAACGCACGCTTCGTCGACGATCCACCATTCACGATTTAACATAAAAAGAATCCCCAACGCTCGTCGGAGCTTCCCTCCGATTTTTGGCATACGAATAAGTACGTGTACTTATTTAGAAAAATATGACCACAAGGATGATTACGAGCAATTTATAAGTCGAAGTATGTTTATCTATTTGCTTTTAAATTAAACAACGACATCATTATTTTTCGCATTCGATACCTTGCGTTATTTCATCTGATTGGTTCGATCGAGTAATTTCAGATTTTTAGTGCGGAATAAAACTCATTTTTTTTTTAGAAAAGAAACGACCTGTAATCAATAATATATCTTCTATTTTATTCGATGACTTTTTATCATCTTTCTGGCAATTTCGTGATTCGTGATCGTAACCCTGACGGAAGTCATTAGAAGAAAAAATTCATTGATAAATCAATAATAATTGTTTTTTTCGTTTATTATCGCTCTCATCAATGAATGGAGTTCGAGCAAAAATCAGTGCCGTGGAATGTTCGTATTTTCGTACATATTTTTTTCCACGAAAGCTCGCGTATAGTTCGAGTCGTTAATGAAAAAAAAATGGTACCTGATCGATTTCCGAATACGAGAACAAAAACAGGTTCTCTGTTTGTGGTAAAGACGACGCATTGTTGTTCAATCGATAAAGACTTGCGTTTCGACATTGTTCCTGGGGGATTAACCTCGGAACAAATAGCATTATGTTTCATCATTTGCACGTGCAATCATGCTCTACAATGGACAAGCCAGCCACGATATATTTGCATGGCTGTAACCCGGCCAGCTACGCTCGTGTATTTAGATTCCGTTCGCGAAAAGCCAAGCGAACGCGTAGCCACGTAGTTGCATTGACTGGATGTCTTCATCTACTTGTAACTACATACGTACACAGTCAAGAAACAATCGCGCTTTTTGTCACGATCGTCGAACCTCGACGAATTGCATTTTTATTGTACGATACGTCAGACGGATAGACAGACACAGACACACACAGATGGAAAAATATTAAGAAAATCAATTCAAACCAAAACTATAGTAAGTACGTAACACGATTTTCTACGACAGTTTCTTCTTCTCTTCTTCTATCGTTTTTTCTAGTTGCCGATCCTTTCTACGTCTGTCACTATTATCAACCGTTTAAGTCCCAGGGCTTATCGGACAAATTTTGTCGAAAAGAACCAAGTAGCGTGACAGCGTCCGTCTTCTTTAATGTCTTGGTCCTGTAATGGATTAGAAAGAAAGTACTTTTGTTTTAATAACATCTATCAAAGTTACTATTACGAATCGTGAAGTTGCCATAAAGATGGTAAAAGGTCATTGAATAAAATGGAAAATATATTGTTTATTAAATTTCATTCTTTGTATAAAAGATTGAGTTTTATTTCTTATTTAGAAACAGAAATTGCTTTCTTGCCAATCCAAAAGATCGCCGTTTTCTTTCTATTCTATCGTTATTCAAACTATGTATGTGAAATATAGCGAGGGATTCTATCCGTCTTAGTCTCCCGCTTTTGCGCAATTTTTTACTCCTAATAAATGAGAGTCGGAGAAGGACAAGTAGTAAGAAGCTTTTTCGAGCACACGGCTGATAAAACAGCGAACAGGTGACGAGTAGTAAATACTCGTAAGAGTAAGACTTTCGTGTTCAAAACTTCGATAATTTGGAGTTTCGCGTTGTAGTGTATTTTTCAATATCCGTTTTAACTAATATTACGAATCCGTTAACTGAATTCCGACTTTACAATGACGAAACTATTTTTTATATTTATATTTATTAACAATTTTACATTTACAGTCACGTCGGATTTGTCATGTCCTTCCTTACCTACTAATCTAATCTACTTTATCATATTGTTACAGATTGAAAAAAATTCGAAAGATGTTCGATAGAAGTCGCGCATTGTTAATGCTCGACTTAAACACGTCGATGGTTCGAGTCTGAGCTGAGGCGAGGTTTCAACATTTCAAACATTTATTCAGTGAATTACCAGCAGGGAAATATGCAAATGCAACAGTTGGGAATCCCCGGGCACGTCTATTCTCAAATTCTCTTTATTTTCAGTATTCCTCCTTCATCTTTCTTCGAATATATAGTAATGTAGCTGCTGCTATTTTGCACTGCTTGCGAAACATTCTAGTCTGTTATGTTATTTTTAACTCACGAATTTCCAGTCGAAGTTTGCTGTGCAAATTTTCCGTTGTGATACAAATGAATTGGTGAATATTATTAAGCTGGTGAATTCTATTTGTTCTCTTTAAATATCTTATATTTTTCCATATCTTTTTCTTATTCTTTTATAAAATGATCCAATATAAACTTGTATTATCACACTAAAGACTACGTATTATTACGAATGAATTATGTAAAAATTCGTATCATTGAGATTTAATTTCTTTTTTATTTGTAGCACAGACAACGCTTTGAAAACAAATTCTACAAGATATAGTGGTGGACATAAAATTTCTATCGTACAGCAACATGATGAAAACAGAGTATTTTTTAGAAGAGAGAGAAATTTCTAACAAGGTTCAGGATGATAAAAACTTTATATGCCCTCGATGTAGGAAAAGAATGCAAGAACCTAGACTCCTTCCTTGTTTGCATGCTTTGTGCTCTCCTTGCGTATTCGATTTAATAAGAAGTACGTAATGTGCTTTTCATTATGCATTATTTACATAAAACAATCGAACCGCTTCAGTAGTTGTAGAATAAGAACTTAAAATACATTCGATTAATGTTTTTATTCACAGTAAGCAATTTTTCTACAAACAGTATACAAAATGATAGTCAATTTGATCAAATGTGTAATTTTAACGAAGGATGTCCTTTATGTAATTTTCAATTACCAGATTTTAAATCAGTTATGCCACCTCCGCATTATCCGCTACAACATCGGCTTGTTATGGATGCAATACGTTGCAAATTAGCTCACAGAATATTGTGCGATACTTGTTCGGATGAAGTGTTGGCAAGTATTATATTTACATAATTTTTATTCTTAAACTATAAGTGTTCAACGTCACTTCTGACATTCTCTTTTTCCATCTGTTTCTTTACAGGCCATTATTCAATGCTCGGTGTGTCTACGAAACTTTTGTTCAGATTGTAGTGTGGAACATCAAAAACAAGTCTCCGTGGAAGTAAAATCATGCGATCATTTAATGAAACCACTTTGGCAGGCTACTAGAGTACGTCGTACCGCGCTTTGTCAAATACACATCTCGCACGCGCTCAGATACTACTGTGGTGCATGCAAACAGGTTTAATTCACAGAATTGTTATATCTGGGTATTATATTATATAAGAGAGCAATCATAGCAAAGAAATACTATGGGTATCTCGTTATTTTATTAATCGTAAAAGTGTATTCAAACGGAACTAATTTATTTTCCAGGTAACTTGTAAGGAATGTATTTGGAGTAAAGAACACAGAGGTCATGCGATCGAAGATGCTATTGCTGCAGGAAGAAGAGCGACTGTGTATTTGATTACGATGCTTGAAAAGGCAAAAGCTCTTCTAAGTACACTGCTCACCCAGTATAATCAGAATGTATTTTCAAATAGTAATTTGAAAGTATCACAGTTTTCATTTGATGATTGGTACGTGAAGTTTCCAACATTAACATTTTCTCTAGTCTATTAATATTAAGTTTATGAACTGCAAAAACCAATATATTTAAAAATTACGAAACATAATTATTTCGATAATGTAAATGTAATTATATTATTTAGAAATGCAATTCATAAACATCGTGTACGCGCAACATTTATGCATATGTAATAGCACATTTAAGAACAATGCAGTCAAAAATGTTTTTAGTAATGAAAGTATTCCAAGAAAGTACTATTAATTCAAAAATCATTATATATTGTTACCGTATATTTATTGTACAGCATTTACAGTATTTTGATAATAATATATATTTCGAGTTATAAAATCTTCAAGGTAGGAAATCTTTCAAGGAAGATCTACTAAAAAGCAGTGCAAAGAAAGAACAGGTAAGTCTACTTAAATTTATGAATTTATATTTTTTAATGAAGTAATACGTGTTATTTAGTATAAAAATATGTAATATTTAATTTCTTTATAAAGACTTTATAAATAGGTATTATCATAATTGTATTATAATTATATTAAGTATATACAATTTTTTATGATATTCTATATTTTCACAATCTTTTACTATAAGTCATATAATGTTCCTTTTGTTAAAAAAAATGTACATTTAAACATATTTATTTGTATTTATTTCAATTTATACCATTGAAGTTTATTAATATTAACATTCTAACTAAATAAATAATTTATCTAACTAATTTTGCACTGCCAACTGGCAATAAGCGATATATTATCCTTATTGATCTTACTATATCAAAAATAATTACAGCTTTAACTAGTGAACTAGTGAAATACGTATGAATATTTTAATTTCACAAAATCTTGCAACTTAATAGACATTTGACTCGATTTTCGTTAAATCAATTATATTTTAAATATTTTAATTACTGTATATGTTAAAGTATGAATTGGTACGTACATTTTCGAAGAATTAAACAGCGACTATCGCGTAAAGTAGATCCACAACAAGACCAATGACTGACACCAGGATGCCCAATATGTCCATGACCACACCCACGGTATCCACCTTAATTTAAATAATCTTTAATTTAATATTTACTTGTCAAATATTATATAAATTATTAAACATAATATATTATTAACATTTTATAATGCAACTTTTACCAGGCATAGTTCCTCCACAGGCACAAGCTACATCCTTTTTTCCTCCACTTGAGCAAAATGTACAACAATGATAAATCCCACTGTGTACATATTTCAATATCGACAGTTTTTTATTATCGTATATTTCTATCAAAAGAGTAATATGCCTTATTTTTTATGCATAATTATATATAATATATATATAATTAATACTTGTATTATAGAGATAAAGTTAAAGGACAATTACGTACCATTTTGGCCTACAGATGAGTTTGCTACTCCTAAATATTTTAGTCTCTTTATAATAGTGCTTGCAAGACTTAATATCTCTACTTCTGAACCATCGCTTAGTAATTCGTTCAAAAGAGAAATTACATCCAAAAGATATCTTGCTCTCCAAAGCCTATCAAATTCTTCGATTCTTTCTCGAGCTTGCTTCGTGCGTAAACTTATAATGGTATGATTCTGCAAATTGGATACATTCTTTGTATAATTTTCAGCATACCTATACAAAAAATGAAATTAATCAATTAAAGATTTCCTTTTGCTTTAAGTAAATTTATATACGAATTACAATGTCAGTATATTGCGTTAATCATGTATCACTTGTTTGGGCAAAGCAACGTATATCATTTAAGAACAATGCAGCATAAAAACCATTATTACTTATAAATAAATGGATACGAAATCCATGACATAGAATAGAAATATCCTATTATATCGAGATTGGAAAATTAAAATGTGAGGTTATAATAAATTGCACATATATAAAATCGAACTTATTTTCAAAAACTTATATAAATGTAGCTTAAGTAAGACTTTAATTCTTGCATTATTATGTATACGTGAAACGATTTTTAATTTTTACACGTATAACGAACAAAAATTGAACACTATTTGCACTTTCAAGTACAACTTATCATTTTTTTAAGATGGCTCCGTTTTAGCGCATCATTTGATATAATTCATAGATGTCTCACTCTGACACATATACAGTCGCATCGATAACAAATATTTATTAAAATAACAACTTCGTATATTTGAAAATATAATGTTTTATAAAAAAGAAAATGTTACAGGCTTGTATCATCTTATTGATTTATACTACGATTTATTTTACCTTAGCACAATACTTGAAATAAGGATTCCTATATCAGCATGTAAAACATGTTTAACATCATAAATTAATAATTAAAATGCTTAGATATTAAAATAACTTATTAATTTACCATTTTATTTATAATTATAAAAATTATGTATTGCAATTAAAAGCCACAGTTAAAAAATCTTCGAATCCAATGGAAATTGTTCCAGTTTGATCAACGTCTCTAATTCTGAATGCTTCTGCAAAGAAAAATGTAATGAAATTATAATATACAAGTGCACAGCGTTGTTCAATTTATATGTAATATCTAATATTTAATTCATTTATTGTTGAGCACAAAGGAAACGTATTATTTAAAATTTTTGCTTTATTATAGGTATTATTACAAAAATGACAAAAAAAATTGTTATTTATCAGACCAATGTAAGTACAAGTGTACTTACCTGTAAATCTTTGAATTTGAACGCATAAAACAATAAACTGGTCAATAGTGATACTTTGATGACCATTGGGATCGCTGTTTTTGATAAGAAACCTTATAAATTCTGGGCTAAGTCTATATCCCATTTGTGTTAAAGCAGCATTTAATTCACTTTCCTGTATGCTGCCAGAATTATCGTGGTCAAAGCTACGAAAAACGCCAAGCCATGCATTTATATAATTGTACAGAGCTTGAAATTCGATCAAATCTATTGTACCGTTCTTTTCTTTGTCGAACATACCTATAGACATAATTGAGATGAGTAAATAAAAAAACTTCGTTAAACAAAAATTTTGGATGAATTGTCATAATTTGTACAAAGTTAATTGCTATCAGAATATACAAATATACGTACCGACCATTAATTTGCAGGCAGTATCAGAAAAATTACCTCCTTGACCATTAGCTAATGCAGCTTTTAACTCTTGAGCGGTAATTTTTCCACTTCCATCGCTATCAACTGCGACAAACCATTGCTGAACTTCTGGTCTGACTTGAAATTCTGGATTGGAAGCTCCGAACATATTACTCTATAAAGAAATTTTGAATGAAAGTAAAATCTAATTATCAAGTTACGTAAATGATAATAAAAGAAGCTAATGTTAATAATTATCAATATTTTATGTTCAATATCGTTTGTATCTTTTAGTCCTACAGAGATTAAACGAGTTAAACGAGAGATGCCAAAAAAAGAATTTCGTTATAATTACCGGGTATGCCATTGTAGATATTTGTTTCAAATTAAATTTATACAGAGATCTGTTGCGTGCGGTTAATCGTACGATACAGTCGCGTACAGTACAGATGCGGTTTCAGTCATTTCATGTCAATTAATAGATTGAAGAGAAGTGGAATAAATACAATGCACGCACACGTTGTGGACTTCTGCAAGCTTCTGTTGATTACAATGGATCCTATGTATACAGTACAAACCTAACTCATTGAGTGTCCTTGAAATTCATATATAATGCATGTTACCTACAAGAAGCGCCATTGACATTGCACTCTTAAATCTTTTTGATAAGATATCAAATATTTTCGATAGGTATACGTATATATACTATAATCAAACTTGATGCTGCAACATTATCTGTAAATGTATTTCAATCGTTTTATCAAATTATAGGATCATCATTCTTTATTACAAGTATTTTACTCGCTCGACGCAACGAAACGCTATTTCATGAAAAAATTTATCCATATTTTTCTAATTATAAATAACTCGAATAGTATTGATTTCAAAAAGTTAATTGTTAATCATACGTCATAAATTTGCTAGAATATTAAATAATTTCAATGGAACATAAAATGAGTTGTAGGAATACCATTTTTTTGAAAAATGCGCCTAAAATAGTATTTCTACTTTAAAAAATTCTATAATATTTTGCGTATCATTGTAACGAAGATGATCTGTAATAAATAAAAGAGGATACAATAATACCAATTTAAAAAAAGTAATACAAATATACAGAATCGTAATATTAGAAAAAATTAATTTGTTCGTGCAGTATATCTATTTATTATTAATAAAAATTATTGGACAAGCCATGCCATATTAATATGTTCAATATTAATTGGAGTTATTGTTGTCAAACAGATCATTTGTTCCAAATGGAGAGAGCAAGCGCAGTAATCATAAATGATGCCGAAGACGCCATCTTGCGAGTTGTACCGATGTTTGCTGTCGTATATGTCGTGTATCTTAATATTGTAGTTCGTTTTTGTGACAGTGATTGAACGAGTAGACGAAGGGCTATTTGTTATTGTATTTTCATTCTTTTATTGTTAAATCCGGCCGTACCATGGATGACTTACAAAATTATAAACTACAACTGCAACAGGTATGAAGTTTCCAATAATTCCTTAACCTCATTTCATTATTATATACAATGGATTGATAAATAGCATTGAACATCATTTTTATTTATTGTATCAGTTAGGAACGGTATTAACAAGCGAATCTTTTCGTTTCAGGTGGAGGCAGCGCTCACAACAGATCCTTCTAATGAAGAACTCCTGAAATTAAAGATTGATCTTGAGGAAGTAATAGAGCTGACACATGATTTAATTAAGTCACAACAACAGGAAAAAAGACAAGCTAATGGCATGGATGCTAAAGATCCTATTTTGCTTGCAGTGCTTGCCAATAAGTGGAAAATTGGGGACCAATGCATGGCACCATGGAGCGAGGATGGCAAGTAAGTGTTATTTTTATGTTCAACTTGGAGTTTTAACAAGGAAACCAACTTGAGACAAAGGTATCTTAATGTTTACTTAAATCTTATCTCTCTAATGCTATGGCAAAAAATAAAAATATGATGTATCAAAAGATTATTAAAAACATTTGAAGACATTGCTATTGATTATAATAATTGTGAAATAAATAATATCTATATTTTAATATGATGTCATAATTCCTTTTGTAGATATTACGAGGCGACGATCGACGCTATTAGCGAGGATGGAGTTGTAAATATAACCTTTAATGAATACAAAAATACTGACGTTACTATGCTAAGCCAACTTAAATCTGCAGCCAAAAGGCCAGCATCGGATTGGGCTGATCAAAAATCGAAGTAAGTTTTACGTTGAATAAGAAATATTTCTGACTAGTATGAGATTAACATTTTTTCAAGTATAGTTATGTACACTTAAGAACACTTAAGTACACTTAAGAAATTTTTTGGCACATTAAGGGATTGCATACCATATTGAATACTAATTATTAATTTTTCTCTTCATCCTCGATTCTCAATTGGCTACGATAATCATTCCACTGTTTGGTGTGCTTCAAACTGAAATCCCATTGTTGTTCATTTGATCCCTTGGTGTCCTGTTCTCTGTGTACATCATTGGAATCTAGGAAAAGGTAACAAATTGCAAATCGCTACAGTATTATATTTCTATTTTGAAATGGGACTGTAAACTTCTATGATATATTTGTAATCTTTTTATTGATATATCAAAAATAGCAGTATTATCTTGAAATTTGTATAAAACAAGTCTTTCCTTCTTGATATATATATATATATATATAT